>JBBYHH010339930.1:0-12201 GCA_038382905.1 Daphne laureola | reverse complement strand
ATTTATAAAAAAAAGAAAATCAAAATGACAAACTTGTAATTTTAATAAAAACTAAAGCACTTAGGTTGCGCTATTTTGAAATAGCGCAGCGTAACATCCCCCATACAAAATAGGGGAAGGTTCGATTTTGCCACTCATATATACCTGGTGGCTCAATTTTGTCACTCAATAATTTTTGAGTATTTATTTGCCATTAACGTTTTAAAACGGGAGGGCGTTTGCCACTAAAGTTTGTTTCGGGGGTAATTTTACCACTCGGTCGGTTAGTAGATGAAATATTCCGTTAAAAATAATGTTCTAATTGTCAATTTGACCCCAAACTTTTAAAAACTAACAAACTAACTCTTAGTTTTTTCAAAGTTTACAAATTAACCATCTCTCTATCCAGATTTATCTCCACTCTCCCTTCACCTTTCAACAAAAGCTTTGATCAATTTAATACTTCATTCGTCCGCTAAAAATTGTATCATTTAACTTTGTTGTTTGAAAGATCAATGTTTAACTCAATTTTTAATAAAGATAAACAACATAAAAATATTAGAAAAATATATATTTAGAAAATTTAAATATTAAATTATGATTCACATATGAATTTTCTAGCTTTTAATGCCTAGAAATAAAAGAAAATAAATCATAGATTAGCTACTGTGAAACTGTCAAAATAAATGATATAATCTTTTGCAGACGAATGGAATATATGAACCAATAAGGGAAGCTGACACAATATCTTAGCATGCCGAACATGAAGAACACCACATGCACAACCGAGGGATCAGAAAAAAAGAATAAAGTCGAAGAATTCCAGCAATCTGAACTCCCTTTTGATTTATGATGCCAGAAGTATAGAAAGTCTTTTTGAATTCATGACTAATTGAAGGTGTAGCTTACAGAAACAAAGCGAAAGAAGAAATTGGGAGAGGAAATTGAATAAATTTATAAAATTATAATGTTTGGGGTAAATGTTATACTTATTATAAAATCTATAACGCTGGTGGCAAACGTAAACCCATTTAGTAATGTTAATGATAAATAAATATTTAAAAATAATTAAATGATAAAATTAAATCATTAAATATATATATAAATGATAAAATCGAACTTTCTGCAATAAAAAAAATAGGCAATTTAGCCGGCACCTAAGACTTTCTAGAATTATCTTTTTTTTTCGGTGGACCTAAAACATTTGATTCGTTTAAATTTTTGTCCACACTCGGACCTCGAGTGTTCGACCTACTACTAATAGCACACATACAGGCAGGCGTCTTTGAGTTACCAAGTTCCATTGTTGCTCTCTCTCTCTCTCTCCATCGCTCGATCCATATTATCTCCAGAAGCAGAAAGGGGTGTTCTGAGGTAAGATGCTTTGACCTTTGGTCAATCGTATTCCACCTCAGTTCCGCCGCTCTTTATCTACAGTTTTGATTTGAGATTTTTCGCAAGATTTACGACCTTCTGATCGTTGTTGTTCTAGTGAGTTTAATTTTTTCCGGTATATCTATTCTGATCTGCTCTGATCGTTGTTGTCGTTGAGGATGTTTTCTCAGTTAACCAAACTACGTCTATGAAGATTTCTTCGCTGATTTATTGCTGAGGCTCCTGTTTTGTGGAGAACGAGCCAGGCATATACTTCTGTTGATACAGATCTACGCTCTGCCTGCCTTATTGAATCGTGGATGCTTTGTTGTAATTTGTAATTGATATTTTCAGATTTTCCGCTAAAGCTTTGGTTCACCATTTCTGATCCTTAAAACTATCAATCCCCGTTGCGTATAGGCTGGTGATACTTGATAGATTGTTACCTGATCATGTTTTACAGATATAGGTGTTAGATGTTTCGGTGATTTAGTAGTGGAACAGTTGAGTAGAGAATCTGAAGTGTTAGGTCTTACCTAACTTTGTTCTAGGCTTTTTTTTTCTTCTCTTCTTTTTCATACTGCGTGATTCTATTATCTTTAACGTGCCTGTAAAGTTGTAGGAGAGGGTTTGTATTAGTAAAAGACAAATCCTGAGTTTGGGGTTGGTCAGTTGTGCTTTGAGTATTTAACTGTTGGTAGTTCTATGAAAGATTAAGAACTATACTTGTTGGTGGTCTTTTGCTTATACTCGATTGATGATTTCTAGCACCCTCTGTCGTGGTTATCATGCGAGGCTTAAATAATGATTGTTAGCCTTTTCTTTTTTGCTACACTTTTGGATATTGTCAATTGTTCAAACTCTTCTTTGTTTGGTACGGAGCATATGTTAGCTGTTCTAAAGATTTTCTGTTTTAGATCACATAGTGCAATGGGAAAGGCTATTGCAGTTCTCAACAGCAACGAGGGTGTCAGTGGAACAATTTACTTCTCTCAAGAAGGAGATGGTATTTACATGAGACTTATTATATGTATATGTATTTTTGTGTGGGTGTGTCCCTTCTCATCATTAATTAATTATTTTTCTACACGTCTTTAGGTCCTACCACTGTGACTGGAAACATCGCTGGCCTTAAACATGGTCTCCATGGCTTCCATGTTCACGCTCTTGGTGACACAACAAATGGTTGCATGTCAACAGGTATTACTGAGGCTGCTATTTTCAGTCCTTTCCTTCTACGCTTTGGTGCAGTCATTCCATTGGACTAATTTTCTTACAGTTCGCTCCACTCATCTCACTTTCAATGAGTAAGATATAGAATCAAGGATCTTGAAGCTCATTGACTTTTTATTAACACTAAGATTGAAATGTGTATGCAGGTCCTCACTTTAACCCACAAGGCAAAGATCATGGTGCCCCAGAGGATGAGCATCGTCATGCTGGTGATTTAGGAAACATCACTGCTGGTGATGATGGTAACTATTCCCTCTCTTTTAACTTTTTAAGTTCAAGTTTTGACTGTCCTTATGACAAAAATTAGTTTCTGAAGTCAGGAACACAATTCTATATTTACTTCACCCCATCCATTGGAGATAATAGGGGAATCTCTTATTATCTTTGAATTATCATTATGTAAATTTGATACATTATCTTAGTTTTTTCTTATAATTATCTATCTAGCATAAATAGGATTCTCATTCTAACATCTCTATGTGAGAGTTCAAAATGAATTAAGTTAATTCTTCTTTAGTGGATCTAGAGTCTAGACCCCAAAGCTGAGCTATGTTAGACACTTATTCTCAGATTCAATAATATCCTATTTACTCCTATACATGATCAGCTTTCTAGTTCTTCCTGGGTCATGTTTCTTTTATGACAAGTGAAAGCTACTTGAGATTTGGATGTTTATTAGTCTTTCTTCTCATGTGATTCAGGCACTGCAAGTTTCACCATTATTGACAAGCAGGTCTTGACCATCCCCTATCTATTTCATTACGTTTTTGTTAACCCTTAATTTGGTGCTTTTGTGTTTCCAGCTGTGAGATATTAGTTCATCATACAAATGTGTCTTATATGCTTGCAGATTCCTCTGAGCGGCCCACACTCTATTTTGGGAAGAGCTGTTGTTGTCCATGGTGATCCTGATGATCTTGGCAAGGGTAATCATCCAGGACATATCTTCTTTTAGCTGTCCTGCCCCCGGCCCCAGTAGAATGTTCAAACTAGTGACCCCTTTCCCTATTTGCTATTGCAATTACAGCTGTAGGATTGGTGTGTTTTAGTCACTAATATGTTTCTGGCTGTGTTTTTTCTTCTACCCTTCTACTCGTGGCCATAAAAATGTGCACTTTAACATATGCTGATGAAATCTACACACTTGAGCAATATGGCATATTTGATGGACACTGATATGTATCTGTTGGCTGCTATCTTACAGGAGGCCATGAGCTTAGCAAGACCACTGGAAATGCTGGAGGCAGAATAGCCTGTGGTAAGCCAAGCGATCAAGAACCGTTGTTTCTTAACATGATCTTTCTAAGACTGCAGTATTTATTCAGGCTGAGTCTTTATTTCTGGTTCTGTTGTGTGATGCAGGCATCATTGGTCTCCAGGGCTGAAGTGTTTCATGTATGGTGACAATAAGGCATTTGCATGTGCGATTAGTGACGGAGTGTTGGGTCTGTTAGATTTGTAACTGTTCTGAATAATAAAGCAATACTCTGATAAGATGGTCATGATGTACTTGGTATGGCTGTTTTTATGGCATGGAATGAATGGAGTGCACGCTATTAGATATGGAACAATGCAACATGGATCTATATTTTCCTGTGTTATTGTTCATTGAAACAGAGGCTGCTTCATTTAGGATGAATGATTGCATGATAACCATTTCGATGATGTCTTATTTACATTTATCATGAAATTATTAGTAATATACAAAATGTAATCATTTATGCCTGGAGGCCAAATTAAGACCCTCAATGAACACAATCGTTAGCTTAATACGACCCGATACAGGGAAATTCAGTTGAATTATGCCAAAGTGGTAGTAGAAGACCGGCAGTAGGATAGGTGCAATAAAGGAGACAAAAATTCTGGTAAAGTACGTATATCTTTAACAGTAATTACTTATATCTTGTCAAATGTGAATTTTTTCATCATCTCATGCTTGACATTAATAATTGATAAATGACCGAAAATAGCTCATACAGATAATAGGTTTTCAAACTTTAAAAATGGAAGAAATAGAAATCGATGAATTTGTGAGTAATTTACAAGTGAATTACTTTCTGAGATCATCATGAAAAATGAGACGTAGGTTTGAGTGGATGATGAAAAAGTGTAAAAAATTGGTGGTGAAACTTAACATTTTTATTCAAAAGTTTCAATCAATTCACTAACACCCTTTTCACCATCGGGCTGTCACCCTCCTTGCCGGACTGTCGCTGCCGCCGATTACCGCCGGAAGTTTTGAAACAGGAAAAAAAAAAAAAAAAAAATATCTGGGGATACATCAGGCCTAGGGCCGCCGAATCCCGGCGTAGGACTGTCGAATCGCGGACAAAGACCGGCGAATCGCGACCCAACTTTTAAAAATATTATTTACAACATAGTCCTTCAATTTAAAAAAAAATTACAAAATAATCCTCCGACTTTCTAAAAAATTACAAATTGGTTCACAAACTTTTCAAAAATTTACATTTTGACCTAAAATTATTTACATTTTTTATCTCTGAACTTAATTAAAAAATAAAAAAAATGACCAAAACTTAAAAAAGTTACACTTTAGTCACTGTGGTGGAGCGAGTCAGATCAATCAATGTGGATCGATCCATCAATAGAGTGGAACGAGTCATGGAGCGATCCACCAGAATGCGGATCAGTGCGGATCGATCCATGGAGCCGGTCGAGTCGCTCCAATGCCCATCCCTATGCCGAGATTTGGCGGCCCTAAGCCCTGATTTATGTCCGACGTTTTTTTTTTCTCGTTTCAAAATTTCCAGCGGTGGTCGGCAGCGGCGGTACGACAACAACGGTGGCGGCTCGGCAGTGGCAGAGGTGTTAGTGAGTTGATTGAAACTTGACAATTTCTAATACCCAGAGAAAAAGAGTTCTAAGTTTGGGTGTGATGAATTTCACGCTTAAATCACCATGAATTAAACAAATCCACTCCTTCAAAATTCACATTACGTCTCATTTAATTTAGGTGAAAAACTTAATTATTTATTAGTAAATAAAATAAATGAAAAACTGATTAATTTATTTAAAAAATGTTAAGTTTGAAATCCGTTAACGTGCATGTGGGTTGGCATGAGGATGACATACCCCAAATTTCAAGCCAGAAATATAGTATAATATTACCCTAGACTATTCCAGCTCAATAAAATAAAGGCATCAAGCCATCAACTATGACTAGGTGTGAATTAGTCCTTGAACTATAACAAATGAGCGATTTTGGTTCCTAATTGTCACACTTATGAGACTTTACTCCCTTAATCAAACAAATAGAGTTTCTTCTGGTCATCTCGATCCATGCCCGCCTCCTTAATTATACTTTGCAGTATGTTCGCGTGATGTTGTAACCATCAACGATATACAGCCCAATGAGGCATGTATTTTGGTCTCTAATGCCATTACGACGATATAAAAGTTAGTCTTTCTCGTAGTGAAATAATAAATAAAACGTTGATAAAGATGTACAATTCTCGCTTCGTTTTAGAATAGCATAAACTCCAGTTTAGTCTCCTACCATTACAATTTATTTTATTCAGGTACTAATCTGTTAAATAATCCGTTGAGTTAATTAGTTTGTCAAATTATCCTTTTCTTTTTCTGATAAGACCAAATTACCCTTTTCTTAATTTTCAACAAACACCCCAATTTTACCTAAATAGTTTAACCTTCCTATAAACACTCTCATCTACATTCATCGACTCCCATCCACATTATACTATACTCTCTCTCTCACTTTTTAATACTTACATTTATTTTTTAGGGTCTAATTTATGTATTTTTTTTCTTAATATTTTAATATATAATGTTAAATAATTTATATACACAAAATAAATCAATGTGTCTAGTTTTTAAAAATATTTTTTTTAATATTTTTTTAATAATTTTTTTTTAATAAAAAAATAAATCAGAACAAAAATTTAAAAATCAAACGTAATAATTAAATAAAGAGTAAAATTTAGAAACTTACATGAACAGTAAATTGAGTTTTTTTGTAAGGTGTGGCGGTGTGTAGATTAAATGGTGTGGTCATGTCTTTTTTTTGTTTTGCTTTTGCTTATATATATATATACATTCTGACATCTTAGTTTCATTCCCTTTTCACTTTGATTCATATGTTTATAATATTTTAATTTGGACATTTCAACATTTTTTTTTCTTTTATTTGTAAAGAAAAGTACTTCTCATCTCTTATTTTGAAATGCTTTGCATTTTCTGTTTTTTACATTTCAACATTTCAATCTTTTGATTTTCATGTTTCAACATTTTTTTTGGCATTTTACGCTTTTATTTGATAATAAAATAAAAGTTTGATTGGAAGTGATGTGAATATTATGATAGATCCTATCATAATATAATGAATATTATATAACAATACAATTTAAAACATGATAGTAATATAATGAATATTATGATAGATCCTCTATTTGGAAGTGATGTGAATAACAATTTTTTTTTTTTTTGGTGTTTGTGGTCACAAAATAACTCCTACTATTACATAACCTTAAGGAAGTGACACACAACTAATTTTATGGAAAAGTTTGATTGAGCCAAATAAAAATGGATTTTTTTTTTTTTTTAACAAATTCTAAATATGAAGTACTACTTGTTTGAGGGTGGTGTGTTTGGCACAATTTTCTATAATATATATAGAATCAATATTTCTATTTAAATGAATTCTTTTTTCTCTCAAATTGTACATCAATATTAAAAAACTAAATAACTTTAAATCTTGGATTTTCACATTACAATATCAAAAATGACCCGTTGCAAAGCACCGGTCAAATCAGTCTCTTGTAGATCGACTTCAGACATGTGCACATATGCGGCAGGATCCAGCTTCTCTCCAGTGCACCGCTGCACTTCTACTCCCTTAAATACTTTAAATTAATTCATTTTTATTTTTAAATAAAAGATTTATATAATTAGATAAAAAAAATAATTAATTTAAATATTTTTATTTGAATCAGTTAAATCTGAAATAATTTTTTGATTCAAATTTGTATATATTAAAAAAAAAATTAATGATGTTAATAAAATACAATGAGAGACAGAAAGATTATGTCAGTTTCAGTCTTGTTAAAAAATGGATAAAAAATTGATTTGAAAGTTATGAGAAAAATAATTAAGATTACAGAATCTGTTCTGACTATCTCTAACTAATTTTACATTTTTTTATTATACAATATTTAATCTATATTTTTCATGAATATTTAAATATTTAAAACTAAATATATTTTTTTATACAAAAATATTAAAAAAATAAATTATTATTTTTATCTAATAAATATTTTATTTAAAGAAATAATTTATTTGAAGAATTTGTAAGAAAAAATAATTAATTTGAAATATTTAGAAATAAAGGGAAGGCTGAAGTCCACCGCAAAGTGCGGTGGACTTCAGAGAAGCTCAATCCTATGCGGCATACATGTTACTTTTTTATACTCTTTGTCTCTATTTAATTGTTAAATTTGATTTTAGAATTTTTTTTGATTTAATTTTTTTATTACAAATAATTTTCTAAAAAAATTCAAAAATGTAAAATTGATTTGAAAGTTATGAAAAAAATAATTAAGATTACAGAATCTGTTCTGACTATCTCTAACTAATTTTACATTTTTTTGTTATACAGTATTTAATCTATATTTTTCATAAATATTTAAATATTTAAAACTAAATATATTTTTTTATACAAAAAAATTAAAAAAATAAATTATTATTTTTGTCTAATAAATCTTTTATTAAAAAAAATAATTTATTTAAAGAATTTATGAGAAAAAATAATTAATTTGGAATATTTAGAAATGAAGGGGAGGCTGAAGTCCACCACAAAGTGCGGTGAATTTCAGAGAATCTCAATCCTATGCGGCATACATGTTACTCTTTTATACTCTCTTCGTCTCCCTTTAATTATTATATTTAATTTTTGAATTTTTATTTGATATAATTTTTTTTATTATAAATAGTTTTTAAAAAAAATTAAAAAAAAATATTTTTAGAAACTAGACACATTGATTTATCTTATGTATATAAGTTACTCAACTTTATATACTAAAATATTGAAGAAAAAAAAATATAGATTTGATGCTGAAAAAGAAACATCACTATTAAAAATAGACGGAGAGAGTAATAATCAATTAGATCCCAAGTTTTTTAAAATGAACAAACTAACTCTAAAAATTTAAAAGTTTACAAATTAGCCTATATACTCTATTAATACCCAGAGAAGCCCCCGACCACCCCTCCCTCCTCCTAGTAAATAACAAAATGATGGATATGGGACTAGATTAGCGACCTACCAAATTTTGTTGTAGAAATTTTCGGGATCAACCGTAGCTCAGACCATCTCCTAGTAGATCATTCTTGCTCCGCTCAGCCCTACCCCACCTTTCGCCGCCTAGAGAGGTCCAACAAGCAGGGGGCAGAGGAGCCAAAGGATGAGCAGGACAATTGGGTAGTCGAAAATGAGTTTGGAAGCGTCCAATGCTTCTGTTGGATGTTGGTCGTTTGCAATGGTGGGTCATCATCAGTGAGATGGTGCTGACACTGGATCACCTCATCGACGATCCTCTCGGTGTGCTTCACGTTCATTCTAGGAATGACAGTGGATCGGATGATAATCAGTAATCACGGATATCCGTGACTTTTATAGCGGTTTATCCGAAAATATTATCCGTGATTATTGGCTAATAGATAAAAATTACTAACTGTGGCTCTAGCGGTTGCGGTTATGGATATGAGGTAACAGCAATCGCGGATACCCGTTAATCATTACCCAGCCTGTGTATAATACCCAACCCATTTATAATACCCAGTCATGTATAATACCCAACCCATGTTTAATAAACCCAACTCAACCCATTATTTTCTTATCAATGGAACATCCCAAATCCCTAATCAGAGATTCAGAATTCACGAAACAGATATCTGTGATTTTTAGACGGTTTTTACTTAATGCAAAACTTGAATAATGGTTTTTAGATGGGTAATTGATATCCGCGAGTGACAAATATCTGCGGATATCCAGAGATAGGTATCAGGTACTAACCGGTGTAGCGGATACATATTAACCGCGGATAGTAAAATATCCGCAGTTAGTGGTTACGGTTATACCCTATCCGCAGATTAACCGATCCACTGCCATTCCCTCATCGCTGGAAATGCAATCGTCATCGACAATCTTGATGAAGGTAGAAAAGACGTTGGCAATAGCTTGACTTTGTTGATCTTAAATTTGTGGATGTCACAACTAAAGTTTGAAACTTTGGGGTGAGGTTTGTAAGTTCATACAAATGATTAAATCCATAGTTTTATCAATAATACTTCGGTTGCTATGGCGTCAATTTTAATGAGGGTGACAAACCCCCTCCCATCCCAAGTACAAACACTAATGGTGAAGTTTAGCTCAAAATTAGTTGGGTGGTAAAATCCAACTACCCAAAACAATAGTGGCAAAATATGACTTTTTTCCTTTTCTTAAAATCCAACCAAAACAAGACAGTAATAAAATAAATAAATAAATAAATATGGTTAAAATTTGTGAATAGGGATGGATAATAAGGGGAGTGACACGTCAGGACACCAAGGACAGAATAGGAGACTTACCTTACCTACTCACCTCACCAAACCCAAACACAAAAAAGCGTCTCTTTCCATCCATCACCACCATGGCGGCTAATTTCAACAAGCTCTGCAACTGCCCTTCAATATCAGTCACACCATATGCTTCAAACTCACCCATTAGTATTACTTATAGCTAAATACTATCAAACAAGTTGCTCCAAATTCCAGCTGTACCATACCAATGCATGCATTAGCCTAACTTAAAGTTATGCTTTTTTCAGGTCTTTTTCCCACCTGTATTTGATGCCTTTGTTTTCTCGTTTGCTTGTTTAGACAAGTTAGAATCAGAAGGACTGAGGACTTTGGCTAAGAATACGGTGGTATGGGTGATATCTGGAGAATTTTGCTGGTAGGTTTATTGTTTGAAAGATGCAGAGTTTGTCTCTGTGAGTATTAGTTCATAGAAGGTTGTTGTTTTACAGGAATCAGATTCTTGGTAGTGAAACTCTCGGGGAAAAATATGTCTGATGATTTTAACAGGATAAAAGCCTTCAAAACCTTCCTCTATTAGCCATACAGATTGAAAACATTTTTTGGTAAAATACTGTTGGCTGGGACCAGGATTATGTGGAGTCGAGGGAACCACCACACTGGTTTTTTGAAAAACATTTTGAGGGGTTCTTGAGGAAGAAGCCACCTCGGTATTTTTAGATGGGGTATTAACCACCACTGTCTCACTTCTTGCCTTTGTCAAGGCAATCTCTGTTGCAGATTCTAGGATATCTTAAGAAACTCTTAGAGATATTGGAATAGCTGGAATGGGTTTTGATTTTGATTCAAGAATAACCTGTGCTACTCCAGGGTTGTGTTGGAGGGATTTGGCCCATTCTTGGATAAGCTGCATTTTATCAAATTCTGGAACAAAGCTTACACAGTGACTTTTTATTTTTTAAGACAGAAAACAAAACAGAAAGAAAAGAATATAATTCTATTAGATTTTTTTAAAAAAACACAAAATAACTATTGTAATAAAATTTGTGTGCCCCTGGCAACTGTGTGTGATGTTTTCATCTTTTTCCCAACTCTGAAATTTGTTCCGACAAATTACTTTACTTGCAGAAAGGTGAAACATCACACATGTCCGCCGGTAGGTCTGACAAACTCTGTTGAACGGATCTCTGATTAATCAGTTGTATGAATATGCGGTTGGAGAGCTGCTGCTTACTGTGCTGGAGGCAGGATGACGAACGACGGGGGAGTGGAGCGGAGGGAGGCTGAATGACGGACGGCTCGACTGGCGGCGGCTGCTTAATAGAAGCTGGTCACTGGACTAACCGACGGAGGCAAACCGATGGTGGAGGTTGATGCTGGTGAGCGACGGATAGGTGGTGACTGGTAAGTGGACACACTACTAGAAAAATGTCTAATACCGATAGATATTACCGACAGACGGTCTGTCGATAAATCACTAATACCGATAGACAGTCTGTCAGAAACCTCTTTATCGGTATTTGCCCTATCGGTATATCATCACTGACAGATAAACTATCGGTGGCACCGACAAGCGTAAGACCGATAGATTGCTGGAGGCCGGACGACGGACGATGGGGGAGTGGAGCAGAGGGAGGCTGAACGACGGACGACTCGACTGGCGGCGGCTGCTTGCTAGACGCTGGTCGCTGGACTAACCGGCAGAGGTGGACCGACAGCGGAGGTTGACGCCGGTGAGCGACAGATAGGTGGTGACTGGTATTTGCCCTATCGGTATCTCATCACTGACAGACAAACTATCGGTGGCACCGATAAATCAACTATCGGTGGTGTTCAAACCGAGAAAACCGACATCGGAGTCAAAAAAATAGGGTTGGAGGAAAAATTAGTCATGTTCATTTTTACTATTTAATTTATAATTTTTTCTTACAATAGTCTGATTTGTAAATTATATAAATTTATACTCAAATAAAAATTTAATGTCTCTACTTTCTAAATATATTTTTAAAGATTTTTTTTAACAATTTGTTTCAAAATTTGGATCAAACACAGGTATAAATG
>JBBYHH010339820.1:0-12203 GCA_038382905.1 Daphne laureola | reverse complement strand
CCTTAAGAATATATATATATATATATATATATATATATATGAGAATAAAGAATGAAAATCAATAGCAAAACACATAGAAAAGAAATTCATCGCAAAACAGATCTTGGAGATATGAAACAAGAATATGAGAATCAAGAATCAAGGCATCGCAAAACGCTTCATACACCATCGCCGGGAAAGCTGTTGGTCGACCACCTACTCCCAGGTTGCCCGCCTCCTTGTCTTAGATCCATCACCACCACAAACTCACTAAACGCGCATTGAATCCGCCGAAGCCGTCGAGCTTCGTCGGCAACATCAAGCGCAGGAACCATCAGCTGAAAGCTCTCATGTCCATGTGGAATGAGATTTCGGTGATGGGTAACTCCATTTCTGACAATTCCAATCGGAAATTGTTCATTGATTCTTCGATTTGAAGAGCCAGGGTTCATGGGTTTGATGGGAGTGACTTGTTCTGGCTATGGCCTAATGGTACCGACTTGGTAAAATTGGGGCTATGTTTAAATAGTAGGTAGGTAGGCTTGAGTAATTTGAGGGGAGTGTGAGAAATCGCGGGGATGGGAAATTGATATTTTTTGGATAAATTAAATTGCTAGATTTTCATAAAATAAGGGAATAAGTTGCAAATTTTTATGGGTATTTTTATCATTTCAAAAATTTAACGAAAAATTTAACTATGAATTAGACAAAAGGACTTCATTTGTACTAAAAACCAAAAATAAAGGACTCCAGTAGAGCGAATTCTTAAAACAGAACTTGAATATGACAAACATAAAAAATAAAGGATTAACCATGCAGTTTACTCAATGAATAATTACAGCACTAAGTTCCAATACTATGTGAATAAATTAACTTTGTAGATTATTATATGCATCTTATGTTTTTAAAATCAAACTTGGGGAAATGTCTCTTTTTACAATCAACATTTGGTAAAAAAATATTTTTTACAATTATTTTTAAAAATGGTTATGTTATGCATTTTTTCTTATGTTTTTTTACCCTATTTGACACTTAATTTGTTTTTTGAACCCATAATATCACTTCTTTCACTAACGACGTCAATATTTGAAAATATTATGTCAGGGTGGAATTATGTGTACTTTTTTTTGTATATGTGGCATCCAAGTTGTGGTATGACTAGTTAGCGTGACACTACCCAAATCTCCTTCGCCTTCTCTACTTTGTCCTCTGTCGACCACACTGGAAACTCCATCTTTTGACCCAAACCCATTCTACCTCCCTTTCCAAATCCCCAAAACTCTATCGCTTCTCCGCTCTGTCGGATTTCATCTCCCGCAATCCATCTTCTTTGTTCTCCGTCTGCGTCTCCGTCGGTATTTCCAGACCTCGCATACGCGTTCTACCTTCTGTTATTCTCCCTGACGATTCTTCACCAAATATCAACTCTCATTTGGTTGACGTGCCACTCTGGAGGAATTTTGAAGAAAATCTTCTTATAAAAAAACGGTGCTCCAGAAAAGGTACGAATTCAGGCTGTATAGAGCGATGCGGGGGAAGAGAGGGGGAGAATAGAGAGTTGTAATTAATATAATTAATGAAATATTAAATTATAATAATTAGATAAGACGCATATCTTAATACATTTTAAGGGGTGCACAGTTTATCTTAACCTAATTAACCCTAAATAGAATGAAGGGAGAATAAATTGTGTATAATTTGTTACTGATGGATGAAGTATAAGGACATGGTCGTTTGTTGGAGTGAAGGCACGTGAATGTTCTCATGAAGCAGTCCCCACGGAGATCCTCCGTATCTGATGATGGGGCCCAGCCCAGCTTCCAAAGGGTATGTGTCACTGTTGCTTTAGGGCAATGTCCCTCTCTTCTTTTTTTCACCTTCAATCCTCACACGTGTATCCCCACACGCGGCACGTGATACCAATGTACGTGTCATCTTCTCACTGCGCCTCCCACTCTCTATAAAATCCGACACACAATCCCTTCTTCTTCTTCTTCTTGTACCTCGTACACTCGACTACTCCAAAAAAAAAAAAAAAACTCTGCTTTTCTTCCTATAACTAAAGTTCTTTCCTTTTTATTCTTCTCACCTCATAATCTTCTTCTACTACAAGATTAATTTGTTAAAATTAAAATTCTACATTGGCGGCCGGCAGGCAGGCGAACAGGAATCTTTTAAAAAATATTAGAAATGGATAGTAAAGTTGTAATCTTGGCGTTGGCCATCTGTAAGTTGATCATCACCGTCGGATTCAGCGTCCCATCGACGGAGCTTCTCCGTCTCTCCATCGAGGGTCGTCTGACCGTCGACCCATCTGAGACAGAGGCGGCGGCGCATGATTTCGGAATGCTGGTCCGGCGGGAGGCGCCGGTGGCGGTTCTGCACCCGGCGTCGGCGGATGACGTGGCGAGGGTGGTCAAAGCGGCGCACGATGAGCGGTGGGGGATGGCGGTGACGGCGAGGGGCCAGGGGCATTCGATAAACGGGCAGGCGCAGGGGACGACGGAGAAGGGGGTGGTGGTGCAGATGAGCGGGTCGGGTCGGATCCGGGTTCGGAGGGAAGAGATGTACGTTGACGCCTGGGGTGGGGAGGTGTGGGTGGATGTGCTGCGGCGGAGCTTGGAGCATGGACTGGCGCCAAAGTCGTGGACTGATTACTTGTATCTCTCTGTGGGTGGGACTTTGTCTAATGCTGGGATTAGTGGCCAGGCCTTTAATCATGGTCCTCAAATCACCAATGTCCATGAGCTTGATGTTGTCACAGGTAATTATATTAAGAACTCAAAAAAAAGAAAAAAGAAAAGAGAGAGAGAGAGAGAGAGAATCTTTCATCATGCATGTTCTTAATTAAAAATGGTTACTTTTATGTCAAGTAAGAAACTTTGTTTGTTTCACAGGTAAAGGAGAGCTAGTGACATGTTCAAAGGAGAAGAATTCAGACTTGTTTCATGCTGTTCTTGGAGGTTTAGGCCAATTTGGAATTATCACAAGAGCTAGAATTGCTCTTGAGCCAGCTCCTCAAAGGGTATATATCTTCTCTCCAGTACTCTTCGTTTTTATACTCTATATTTTAAATTAATGTATAAAATTTGCAATAATTAATGTTGGAGGTAGGACAAGTCATTAACTATATATACACTCCATGTTTCTTGGTGGCAAACGGTGGAGTTAGCCAGGTATATATTTGTATGTACACAGCTAGCTAGCTAGCATAGCAAGGTGATCTGAATTGCTCAACATCTTTAATTAAGCAGTAACTTCAGATTAAACACTTAATTTGTATGATTAATTCAACTAGCTAGCTTGTCTGTTGTGTTTGAGTGTAGAAATTTTGAGAGAGAAGGGGATGAATTTTATGATTTTGTGTTGGGTCCATTGATTTGATTTGTAGCTTTTTACACCTGGGTACGTGGCCATCATCATCAAAAAAGGGACCAACTCTTCTCAAGCTGGCATTGTTGTGTTGTGCTTGCCTTTTCTTCTGCCTTTATCTATATATATATATATATATATATATATATATAGTCTTTAATTAAACTAATTAAAAAATGTGTTTGATTTGATGGTGCAGGTGAGATGGATTAGGGTTTTGTACTCTAATTTTGAGGACTTTACGAGGGACCAAGAATATCTTATCTCTCTGCATGAGAAACCAGCAACCCAGAAATTCGACTATGTGGAAGGTTTTGTAATCGTAGATGAAGGCCTAATTAACAACTGGAGATCTTCATTCTTCTCTCCTAGTAACCCTGTTAAGATCACCTCCATTTCCTCTGATGGAGGTGTCCTTTATTGCTTGGAGATCACCAAGAACTACTTCCATTCACACGCCCAAACCATTGATCAGGTAATTAACTCTAACTTATTCATTATAAACTCATAATTACCATTTGCTAAATTGCATCCACCTTTTTCATGGTGCATGCAAGCTGTACATGCATGCATCTTAAATTACTAGTAGTACAGATGCTTAATTACTGGCCCCCATTTCCAGTTTTACTCTTGGTTTTTAATGACCGACCTGCATTATACTAATCAGATATATGGAGTCCAACGTACAACGACTTTCAGAGTTTCAGTACTAACGACTTTTCTTAGTCACCCACTTTTGTTGCTATCAAGTGAACAGATCAAAACCAACTCATTTTTTTTTTCTTACCCCCCCCACCCCACCACTTGTACACATCAAAAGTAACTTAGGATCAGTTCAAAGCGCTTCAGAAAAAAAATTTCAATACATTTAATAATCTTAAATCAATCAATTCATCATAAAATAATATTTTTTTTCAAATTTCTATACTCATATGCATCTCATCTATCAATTAAAATACACTTCTTTAAATTTCCCCCAAAAATATTCTCACTTCCCTGAACTGACCCTTAAAGATATAGTCGCAACTAGTATAAATCATCATGCATCTAATATATAGTCGCAACTACTCTTGCCAAACAATACATCTAAATAAATAAATAGCCTTACGTAGCTCTCTTTCTTTCTTTAATTAATTAATTAATTTGTAGAGAATTATTGAGCAATTCCAATTATTCAAATCTTAGGGTGCCCCACAAGTTCTTGGATTGTATATATTTAAAATTCTGGAAGTAGGTTTTTTTAATACATTAAAGGCATATGCAGCGAAACATGGAAGATCTCCTGTCTTTCCATCTGATCCTAAGATGGAACACTACTTTTAAATTGGAGTTATCACTGCTAAATCTAGCCCTCCATGTCCCACCCACCAAATTATTCTCCTTTAATTGGACCCTTTTAGAGTTGGGGAATGTGTAAACGTTAATTAATACAGAAGATGGGAATATTATTGAGACTGCCTGGACAAACAAAAGCAGAATTGGGAAGCAGCTTTTTCAGAAGTAGAAAAGTGTTTTTAATTTTCTTGTTTATTAAACAAACACTAGTACTTAATGTATATTATATGCTATATGCTGCAGGAGGTAGAAAGTTTATTGAAGGAACTGAAATTCATAAGGAGCTCAGTGTTCACAACAGACCTGGGTTATGTTGATTTCTTGGACCGAGTCCACAAGGCGGAGTTGAAGCTGAGAGCAAAAGGATTGTGGGACGTCCCCCATCCATGGCTCAACCTTCTGGTTCCAAAGTCGAGGATTAATGACTTTGACAAGGGAGTTTTCAAGGGCATTTTGGGGAATAAAACTAGTGGGCCTATTCTCGTCTACCCAATGAACAAGAGCAAGTAAGTCTTACACTTCCTCTGCACCTCATTATACATAATAATTACTACGAGTCTGTTCTTTTCCACCAAATCATTAACGTTTAAAAAAACAACCTTGTTAACTCGGGACAAACAGCAAGTGAAAAAATGGTGCCTACTCTCTTGTGGCCCGTAGGGTGACTTATTTGGCGTATTAGGTAGGCATACATACATACGTAAGTAGTAGTAGTAGTAAGCCGTATTTTTTCCATTTAATCAATGGAGCGCCTCAGATTCAAGTTGCTAAACAAAGAATAGAGTGTAACTAATTTTCAGGCTAATCCCAAATTAGTATTAGCTCATTCGTTTAAGGAAAAGATTTAATCCGTGAAAGAGACGTAGTAATGACATCCATGAATGAACAATTTTTCAAATTGAAAATGGGCACCAAGTGGAACAATTCATGGATGATTGGCAAGAGTTGTGGTTATCTTGAAGCTGTAGACACCACCATTATTACATTTGTTGAGAGTTGTAGAATTTTGGAAAAGATAGTGATTTACTAAATTGATAGAAAGTTGAGAAAATTGGAGACAATTGAAATGGAAGGAAGAGATGAGAGTCTTAACAGGATATGACCACATCACAAGATGATGGACGCATTTGTGTCATTCATCTTAGATGATCGGAAGCACAAGTGCCTCTATATTGCATTGCAATCATGGCTTTCTTGCTTCTATTTTTGGCCACCACTCCTAAATTTAGAAGGAAGGCCATAGAGCAAGGGTGAAAATGGAACATTGTCTGTCAGAGAGAAAAAGAGAGCCCATATAAATGAGTGGGGTCCAAAGCAAAGGATAGGGAAGGGAACAAAACAGATGAGATTTTTTTATGGGTATTAGTCAGCAAGGATAGAAAAGTGACAACAAATATAAAGGGGGGCAATGAGTGAGTGTCCAAGTGAGACGATTCTCTTTGCTGCCAAGATCTTACCCATGGCCCCCTCCAATCAACGCCTGCCTGCCCAGGATCAAATTCCACGTCTCAAGGTGTTCTAGTGACAAACAATTTGGGTTTGGGTCCCCTTGATTCCCTCTAAACCATCAAATCTCAACTGCCATAACTATTCCCCACACAAAACAAACAATATGCACACTAACCTCTTTTCTATTGCTGATATGCATGCATGTACATGTAGTTCAATGCTCATCCGCTGCACTTGTTTACTGCAGGTGGGACCGTAACACCTCCGCTGTGACACCAGATGAGGATGTTTTTTACCTGGTGGCCTTGCTAAGATCAGCATTGGATAATGGGGATGAGGTGCAGAGATTGGAGTACCTGATGAACCAGAATCACCAAATCCTTCGCTTCTGTCATGATGCTGGGATCAATGTGAAGCAGTATTTGCCTCACTACACCTCCCAGGAGGAATGGAAGCATCACTTTGGAGATAAATGGGATCAGTTCTATCAAAGGAAATTGAAATTTGACCCACGCAGCATTCTGGCCACAGGCCAACAAATATTTACACCAACCTTTGCTTCCTCTTCCTCAACTGCTGCATGGTAATGATTATTAAGATTAGTAGGAAGATACCCAAAATTGGGTTCATGATTAAAATTGAAAGTTAGAGATCGTAGTCAACTAGGAATATTCATATTCTTGTAAATATATTGCCACAAGCTTCAATGAAAATTACCTCACAAGGAAGGGGTCTTCTTTCTGCTGCTATTTCTGTTCAAGGGCTGTTTTCCACGTAATTATTATTAGATTGTGAGATCAACCGATCAATTCCTAGGGCCCAAGATCTTGCAGTGCACATGTGATGTCAAGTAACGCATGACTGCAAACGGCACTGCCAACACTTCTCCTTTGGATGCCTGTTACCTCTGTTATGATCCTTTTTTATGACAGTATCAAGTTGTCTGGTTCCAGATACATCCAATAAAGAATAAAGATGGATGACAGATACAACTGTCGTTCCTTAAACGGCCATGAAAGTCACAATTACTGAGATTCAAGCATAATATTACAGAGCAGATGATTGCTATCACAAGCGTCTCTATTTCGAATTCATCAATTTTCAGGAATAGCAATTACGAGCAGGTAATCCTCCGACATTATAAATGAGAGAAGAGGATCAGTTTCAAAATCAGACTGATGACTGAGCCAAGTGTACAGAGAGAGGAGGCGGAGGAGGAGGACTCCAAATCCTACATGCAATCAAGAGCAAGCATTTATGTAACCATTCCACTAATTACATAGCAATCAGCAAGCTATCCTTGCCTTAATGAATATATAATTCATACTTCTCTCTGATTTAATCCTTTGGATCAAAGACATGGGAACATTTCACCCAGGTCACAAATCTATAAACCTCTCAGTAATGTCAACCAACATTTTAAATGCTTCGGCTATGACAAGTAAAAATGTCAGTTTTTGGTACTTGATCAAGTTCTGCTCTTAAGCCCACGCTCTCTGCACAAGCAAGCTGTAATAAAATCAAGAAAAATACTTCGGATTTTCTTTCCTGATTTTAAAGCACTACATACTGCAAGCGGAAAGCATTTGGTGTCACTCACAGCATGACAGCATCACTCACAGGCACAGCATGATAGCATCACTCAGCATCATCCACAGAATCATTTGGCTTTGCAAATTTTCTCAAGGCATCATCAGTATCATCCACAGAATCATTTTGCTTTGCAAACTTTCTCAAGGCAATATTATAAACAGTTTTCCTTCTCACTGCAGTCATTTCAGCCACCAATTTAACTGACTAAAAGCAAACAAAAACCAGAATGTGAAACAAACAACGTGAACCCTGCCATATGGACAATATGTGGCCTTCTCCAGGCAGATAAACAAAAAAAAGGACTTGTTAAGTAATGGCATATGGCACATGTAAATGTTCTTTCAAAATCACTTACCGAAGAGAGGCTATGGCCACTGGATATCAGCTTTCTTAATTCGTTTTCAAGCTGATATTCTGAAGGACCTTCTATAACCCTTTCAGTATTTCCTTCAATCAATAGTGTAATTTCTCCCTTTGGTTGGCGAGCACCAAAGCTCACTTTTGCTTCCGCTAGAGTGCCTCGCCAAAACTGTCAATATTCAATTCCATGTATCACGAAGTCAGGAATGAGGAAGAGAATTCATAGTCATTAACTACTATAGGTTCATAGTTGCATGTCTGAAAGAATTCTTGTACTTTCATATACTGAGCAGGCTTGCCAACTTCTTAGACCCTTGTGTTAAAACCATGTATGTTCAGCCACATAGTTAACGCATACAGTGACTGTAGTTATTTTACACTACAGTATTGAGGGACTAAATCGGTGAGTTGTAGCCAGGAGTGACTTAGTTAATAGGTTCATTCTGGATTGGAATAAGAACCATAAAAAATCCCAACAAATGGTTCAAATGGCGTGCTTGCAGTAACAAAGCCATGAAGCCAGATTAACTGAATTATTTAAAAAAATTATGTTTCTCTTAGAAATGTTATTTACCCTTGTAAGGCTAAGGCCACACATATTCTGGCAAGGACCATTAAAAAAAAAATAGCTTGCAGAAGAATTCCATGCAGCACAACAACAACACATAAATACAAAGTCTCATACTTGCACTGTGGCACATGTTCACAGAGATGTAGAGCAAAAATTAAGCCAAAATGCACAAGTATAGATCCAATTCGTTAAGAAGGTTCTGTTACTTTCTATGCTATTTAAATTACTGCAGGTGTATCAATACAACATACAATGTAGGGTCATCAAATATGAACGACATGGTAACATGTACTCACTCCGTCCCATAAAGATTGCAACATTCTGTTTTCAGCATTTTATCTATGATTTTTTTTCTTCATGTTGACATATAATGTCAAATAATTTATTATTTGCATATGTTAAATGAACGTGTCTAGTTTCTAAATATATTTTTAAAAATTATTTTTAACAAATTCTTCTTTGCTAAAAATTGAGTCAAACACAAGGTGAAAAGTCAAATATCTCAATCTTCGTGAGACGGAGGGAGTATGTTTGAGTTGAATAGGGAATCTACTTGGGACAAGAAATCATCTTCCCTGTAACTTACTGCTGGTACTTTCAGAGGGTTCAAGGGTTTGGGTTTTACTAGGACTGTTAGGTCAGCCTCAATCAGGTTTCCGTATTTAAAATCATGACCTTTTTAAGAGAAATATTATAACTGAAGCAGTTATTCTAGCATGTTCCCAATGAAAAGTAAAAGCCAAGTTTACCCTATTTAGAAAAACATGATAAACCTATGTTTCAAGGACTCAGAAGGTTCTCTGGAAGAGCCTTCAAATCTCATGGCTGCCTCTAATGTGCTCTGAATTTTTCCTATAACAGAAATTCCTACAACAGATGCTGTACCACAACACAACTGCAATGACGAATACGTCACATAATAACAAGCAAGGTTCATCTTAGTTTACAGTAAGTTTTTCCAAGAGACCAATAACATATTGGACCAAATACCAGAGCGCAACACTACCTCTTCATGTATTTTTGTAATCTCTCGAGCAATGACACACTGCCTGAAGAAAGAAAAGGAAAACAGTTCAAAGTGCCACGCCAAACACAAAAAGTTGGTCCAATTTATTATTCCTCAACAATTACTACAACACCTGACAAACTAAACAGTTTATAAATGCAAAAAAGATCCAAAGGGAATTCTCAAAAGCCAAACTTTTCTATCTCTATCTGTTTCTTTCATCTTTATATACATGAATGACAGTGCTTGAACCATTATGCTAGAGCATCATGGCACCCAAGAGGCTTAAAACTTAAGTTATAAATTGCCAGTGTGATTGCTAAATGTTCTTACACGTAAGAACTACTCAGCATATTGCACCCATCTTTGAAGAGCAAACTCTTCCATCCAGTTTCTACTGACACAGTTGTACCCTATACACAGATATAATTTGAGCACTAGTTGCTTCAAAGGTCCACAAAAACAAGAAAATAAATCCATTTAATGTGCGTATGCAACATCTTCAACACTTCATGCTTTGTGGGTGTAATAGTGCATGGTAATTGCATTCCCAATAATTTATTGGTGCATAAGTTATCTTTGAGAATATTCAAACAACACTGAGTTGTAATGTCACATGAACATTGGAAGCATAGTTGCACCTCAAGTCACCAAAAAATGATGAACATTCTTCAAGAAACTGACAAAGCTTGTGAGGAGGAACATAGAAAATCTGTGTGGTAGTTTCATCAGCAGAAGCTTTTAACCTATCCTTCCTTGATCCAGCATGTTTTGGAAGAAATCCAACTGCAGTTTAGAGTTCATCTTTGGTCAAACATAGAGTTGCTATGATTCAGACGACATAATTAAAACTAAATGTCAAACTGCGGCAAAGAAGAATATTAAGGGACAGAACAAAAAATACCAAATGTAAATTCATCAGTTGACAACCCAGATGCAGAAAGAGCAGCTACAAATGCAGAAGGCCCAGGAACTGGAATGACAGGAATCATTTCCTCCACACATAATTTAGCCTACATAAATATTCAAAGGATCATGTTAAAGAGAGCCTTGCCAAAGAACAGAAAAGATCACTATGCGTCATGCAGTAGACAACACCCTATACTTCAAATCCTTGTGTTAAATTAGTAAATTCACCAAAAGAAGAAGTGAACAAGAGTGCCATATAGTAGAATCACTAATACCGTACAACAATCACTTCTGCTTACCAGTTCCGCTCCAGGATCACTGATTCCAGGCATTCCAGCATCACTAATCAAGGCCACTACCTCGCCCTGCTTTAACCTCTTCAGAACAGTCTGCGCCCTTTGAGACTCGTTAAACTTATGATAACTCAACTGAAAATCTAAAGCACAGAATCAGAGGAGAGCATGCAAAATACTAACAGTCAGTGACACGAATGAGAATATTAAAGGTCTAAGAAACTTACCTGAGGAGTTTTAATGCAATAATAATGAAGCAGCTTCCCCGAGTGCCTCGTATCCTCCGACAGTATCACATCAGCCGACTTCAAAACGCGGAGAGCGCTGCAGCGACAACGGTTATCACAAAAGAAAAGCAACGGCCAACAAACGAAAATGAAATCGACGCGCAATCTCGAAATGTAAACCAGTACCGGAGGGTGATATCTTCCAGGTTTCCAATCGGCGTTCCGACGAGATACAAACCCGGCTTAAGAGGTCCCTGCTGCGGTCCCAACAAAATCAGCTACAGATAGCGATAACAATTACAGATAGAGAAAGGAAACAGAACATGACTTGCCCGCTTGGAGGATTCTTCTTCCATGATTTCTTGCTGGAGATCTTCATGCGAGGTTGAAGAGTATGAAATGAAGCCGAATTTGTGGCCAACGATTCGCGAATTCGGAGTTCTGAGTCGCGATTGAACTATCGAGAAGCGAGAAGAAGTGGAGAATATGGGAAGAGTGATCGTCTTGAAGGGAGGCGGCGTCGAGAAGAGCCGCCGCATCGTCTCCGTTTGTGTTATCTCGGTTCTCAGAAGCAGCATGAACTTAGCATGGGGTTGATGGTGCAACGGGCTCCCCAGTCCGTCGTACTGAGCATTTTAAAAC
The DNA here is from genome assembly GCA_038382905.1 of Daphne laureola. Taxonomy (NCBI): domain Eukaryota; kingdom Viridiplantae; phylum Streptophyta; class Magnoliopsida; order Malvales; family Thymelaeaceae; genus Daphne; species Daphne laureola. Next base: position 467 of record JBBYHH010339820.1, on the reverse strand, counting down.
TTACTAGCAGTAGGGGTGTAAAAGCAATGCAGCCATTCTCGAGCTCTAACCCGGAACCATATTAAATGACTCGAGTTTCACCAATCACAAACTCGAATTTAAATTAAATGAGTCGAGTTTCATAAGTCGAGTTTCAGAAATCACAAACTCAAATTTAAATTGAAATTTTAATTCAAGTAATAAAATGAGTAGTTCAAACTCGAGTCAGCTGTGAGTCAATTCGAGTTAAGAGTATAAAATGAACCGAACCATTTCGAGCTCGAATAATCAAGTCACCGAGCTTCACGAGCCACGAACGATGACTTTGAGATAATTTACAACTTAATCCTTATTTTTTCTATTTTAATTAATTAAATACTTAAATTTTTCGAACTCACGAATTATCGAACCGAACTCGAACATTAGACGAGCCGAGCTCGAGCCGTTTTTTTCGAGCTCGGCTTAAACGAACTCGAACTTAAGCCGAC
>JBBYHH010339711.1:0-12203 GCA_038382905.1 Daphne laureola | reverse complement strand
GAGAACTCCCTGGTAACAAAAAAAAATCAAATTACATAAAACTTACATAATAAGAATGATACAGAGGCAACAAAGAAGAGTTGTTGAGATTGAGGACCAAACACCTCCCAACTACGAGGTTGACCAATACTTGATAAAACACTCATAGAACAGGGGAAAATCTATCTTAGAATGCCGAACACCTCCTTCCACATATGACAAGGCAATATAAGGTTCAATTCTATGACAAAGCACTTCTTCTCTGCTTCTCAATAGCTCTGGCAAGAAGAACAACATAAATGAACTCCCTCAAGAAGTATATCTCTGATACCAATTGATATGAACCAGCTAGGGGTAGATGGGGCGAGGTTCCACCTCCGACATAGGATCTACCTTTGGGATATCCAAAAGGATGGGGAAATAATCAGAATAATGTTAGGATGAAGATGGGTTGGGCACTTCCTCACTCGGGGTGTCAAGGTAATAACCGAGATACATCACGAGGACCGTAAATGGCACCTCAAGGGATGGAAGCAGAGATGGAGGTGTTAAAAATGATAAGGGGCTTCAGGTATGAATCCTCTCAAGCTTTCATTAAAAGTGGTTATACATTACAATAATACAAAGCATTCTCTATTTATATAAGAGAGGCATGGGTGGGGTTAATGGCTTAAAGTAAGGGGTATGGTGTACAACAACCAACATGGGCTTTTGGAAGCAAAATGAAGCAAAAAACGTAGTTCTTCCAGATTCAAGTTTATAAAACGCGTCACTTAATAGTGTCAAAATATGGCCCCTCTGATAGTGAAGGGAGCCACTTTGAGGAACCTTATGGCTAAATAGAGTGGCAACTTGCGTCAGATGGTCGAAGTCTGTTTGCTCTAGCTCTTCTGGTGGGTTTCATTGTTGTTTTGCGAATATCTTAAGCTCCGGTTGTCCGATTGTGGTCATTCAAAAGCCATTTTTCTCCACTTTGAAAGAGCTTTAATATGATACCCATTTCTCCAACTTTGGAGTCATATCATATGGAGGATCATGACCTTGTTTGGGGCAGATCCCATACTTCCATCTCAAGCAAGTTTAATCTCCTCTCTTTCACGCGCAAAATGTTTCAAAATATGATGCAAGTTCCTTTGATCATAAAGCTTGGATCCATAGTGGATCTTGGAACCTCATGATCATATCATACTCTCCCTCTTCAATGGATTCATCCTCGAATCCAAGCTAAGAACTCCATGGTAACAAAAGAAAATAAAAAAAACATAAAACTTACATAATAAGAATGATACAAAGGCAACAAAGAATAGTTATTGAGATTGACCACCAAACACCTCCCAACTATAAGGCTGACCAATGCCTGATAAAACACTCATAGAACAGGGGAAACTCCATCTTAGAATGCCGAACACCTCCTTGCTGATATGATAAGGAAATACAAGGTCCAATTCTCTAACAAAGACCTTATTCTCTACTTCTCAATAGCTCTGGTGAGAAGAACAATATTAATGAACTCCCTCAAGCAGTATAGCTCTGATACCAATTGATATGAATGACTTGGGGGCGGATGGGGTGAGGTTCCACCTCCTACAAAGGTTCTACCTTCCAGGAGCTTCAAAAGGGGCCGAAATGGTAGAAGTGGCTCTGATGACCTCCTCACCCATACGACAGGGTAATAATCTTAATAATGTCAGGATAAAGATGGGTTGGGCACCTCCTCAGTGGGGGTGCTGAGGAAATACCTGAGATACATCACAAGGACCATAAATGGCACCTCAAGGGCTGGAAATAGAGATGGAGGTGTTGAAAATGATAAGGGGCTTGACGTATGAATCCTCTCAAGCTTTCATTAAACTTGGTTCTACATTACAAGAATACAAAGCCTTTTCTATTTATATAATAGAGGCATGGGTGGATTTAATGGGTTAAAGTAAGGGGTATGGGATTGATTGTTTAAGAGGTATGGTGTACAAAAACAAACATGGGATTTTGGAAGCAAAATCAAGCAAAAAAAGTAGTTCTTCCAGGTTTAAGTTTGTAAAAGGCATCATTTAATAGTGTCACAATATGACCCCTCTAATAGTGAAGTGCTCCACTTTGAGGAACCTTATGGCTAAATAGGGTGGCACCTTGTGTCAGATGGTCGAAGTCTGTCTGCTCTAGCTCTTCTGGTGGATTGCATCATTGTTTTGCGAATATCTTGAGCTCCGGGTGTCCGATTGAGGTGATCCAAAAGCCATTTTTCTCCACTTTGAAAGAGCTTTAATATGAGACCCATTTATCAAACTTTGGAGTCGTATCATATGACGGATCATGACCTTGTTTATGGCAGATGCCACACTTCCATCTCAAGCAAGTTTAATCTCATCTCTTTTACGCCCAAGATGCTTCAAAATATGATGCAAGTTTCTTTGATCATCAAGCTTGGATCCATAGTGGATTTTGGAACCTCGTGATCATATCATACTCTCCCTCTTCAACGGATTCATCCTCAAATCCAAGATGAGAACTCCTTGGTAATAAAAGAAAATAAAATAACATAAAACTTACATAACAAGAATTATACACAGGAAACAAAGAATAGTTGTTGAGATTAAGCACGAAACACCTCCCAATAATGAGGCTGACCAATACTTGATAAAACACAAATAGAACAGGGGAAACTCCATCTTAAAATGCCGATCACCTCCTTGCTCATATCACAAGACAATACCAGGTCCAATTCTCTAAAAAAACCCATCTTCTCTACTTCTCAATAGCTCTAGTGAGAAGAACAACATAAATGATCTCCTTCAAGAAGTATAGCTCTGATACTAATTGATATGAATGACCTGGGGGCGGATGGGGCGAGGTTCCACCTCCTAGAAAGGATCTAGCTTGAGGGAGCTTCAAAATGGGCTGAAATGGTAGAAGTGGCTCTGATGACCTCCTCGCTCATACGACGGGGCAATAATCAGAATAATGCCAGGATGAAGATGGGTTGGGCACCTTATCGCTCAGGGTGCTGAGGTAATATCTAAGATACATCACAAGGACCATAAATGGTGCCTCAAGGCCTGGAAGCAGAGATGGAGGTGTTGAAAACTATAAGTGGCTTAAGGTATGAATCCTCTCAAGCTTTCATTAAAATTGGTTCTACATTACAAGAATACAAAGCCTTCTCTATTTATATAAGAGAGGCATGGGTGGGTGTAATGGGTTAAAGTAAGGGGTATGGGATTGATTGTTTAAGAGGTATGTTGTACAACAACCAACATGGGCTTTTGGAAGCAAAATGAAGCAAAAAAAGTAGTTCCTCTAGATTCAAGGTTGCAAAAGGTCCCATTTAATAGTGTCACAATATGGCCCCTATAAAAGTGAAGGGTGCCTCTTTCAGGAACCTTATGGCTAAATAGGGTGGCACCTTGCATTAGATGGTGGAAGTCTGTCTGCTCTAGCTGTTCTGCTGTGTTTCATCGTTGTTTTGTGAATATCTTGAGCTCCGGGTGTCCGATTGAGGTGATTCAAAAGCTATTTTGCTCCACTTTGAAAGAGCTTTAATATGAGACCCATTTCTCGAACTTTAGAGTCATATCATATGACGAATCATGACCTTCTTTGGGGAACATCCCACACGTCCATCTCAAGCAAGTTTAGTCTCATCTCTTTTACGCCCAAAATGCTTCAAAATATGATGCAAGTTTCTTTGATCATCAAGATTGGATCCATAGTGGATTTTGAAACCTTGTGATCATATCATACTCTCCCTCTTTAACGGATTCATCCTCGAATCCAAGATGAGAACTCCCTGGTAACAAAAGAAAGTAAAATAACATAAAACTTACATAATAAGAATGATACAAAGGCAACAAAGAATAGTTGTTGAGATTAAGCACCAAACACATCCCAATAATGAGGCTGACCAATACTTGATAAAACACTCATAGAATAGGGGAAACTCCATCTTAGAATGCCGAGCACGTCCTTGCTCATACCACAAGACAATACAAGGTCCAATTCTCTAACAAAGCCCCTCTTCTCTACTTCTCAATATCTCCGGTGAGAAGAATAACATAAATGATCTCCCTCAAGCAGTATAGTTCTGATACCAATTGATATGAATGACCTAGGGGCAGATGGGGTGAGGTTCCAGCTCTTAGAAAGGATCTAGCTTACGGGAGCTTCAAAAGGGGCCTAAATGGTAGAAGTGGCTCTGATGACCTCCTCGCTCATATGACGGGGTAATAGTCAGAATAATGCCAGGATGAAGATGGGTTGGGCACCCTATCGCTCAGGGTGCCGAGGCAATATCTGAGATACATCACAAGGACCATAATTGGTACCTCAAGGGCTGGAAGCAGAGATGGAGGTGTTGAAAATGATAAGTGGCTTGAGGTATGAATCCTCTCAAGCTTTCATTAAAATTGGTTCTACATTACAAGAATACAAAGCCTTCTCTATTTATATAACAGAGGCATGGGTGGGTTGAATGGGTTAAAGTCAGGGGTATGGGATTGATTGTTTAAGAGGTATGGTGTACAATAACCAACATGGGCTTTTGGAAGCAAAATGTAGCAAAAAAAGTAGTTCCTACAGATTCAAGGTTGCAAAAGGCACCATTTAATATTGTCACAATATGGCCCATCTAATAGTGAAGGGCGCCACTTTCAGGAACCTTATGGCTAAATAGGGTGGAACCTTGCATCAGATGGTGGAAGTCTGTCTGTTCTAGCTCTTTTGGCGTGTTTCATCGTTGTTTTGCGAATATATTGAGCTCCGGGTGTCCGATTTAGGTGAACCAAAAGCCATTTTTCTCTTATTTGAAATAGCTTTAATATGAGACAATTTCTCTCACTTTGGAGTCGTATCATATGGTTGATCATGACCTTGTTTGGGGTGGATACCACACTTATATCTGAAGCAAGTTCCATCTCATCCCTTTCACGCCCAAAATGCTTCAAAATATGACGCAAGTTCCTTTGACCATCAAGCTTCGATCCGGAGTGGATGTTGGAACCTCATGATCATATCATACTCTCCCTCTTCAATGGATTCATCCTCGAATCCAACCTGAGAACTCTCTGGTAACAAAATAAAATCAAATTACATAAAACTTACATAATAAGAATGATACACAGGCAACAAAGAATAGTTGTTGAGATTAGGCACAAAACACCTCCCAACTACGAGGCTGACCAATACTTGATAAAAAACTCATAGAATAAGGGAAACTCTATCTTAGAATGCTGAGCACCTCCTTGCTCAGATGACAAGACAATATAAGGTCTATTTCTCTGACAAAGCGCGTCTTCTCTGCTATTCAATAGCTCCAGCAAGAAGAACAACATAAATGAACTCCCTCAAGCAGTATATCTATATTGCCAATTGATATGAACTAGCTAGTGGCAGATGGGGAGAGGTTCCACCTCCTATAAAGGATCTACCTTCAGGAGCTCCAAAAGGGGCAAAATGGTAGAAGTGGCTCTGATGACCTTCTCGCTCATATGATGGGGTAGTAATCAGAATAATGTCAGGATGAAGATGGGTTGGGCACTTCCTCACTCAGGGTGTCGAAGCAATACCTGAGATACATCATGAGGACCATAAATGGCGCCTTAAGCACTGGAAGCGGAGATGGAGGTATTGAAAATGATAAGGGGCTTCAGGTATGAATCCTCTCAAGCTTTCATTAAAATTGGTTCTATATTACAACAATACAAAGCATTCCCTATTTATATAAGAGAGGTATGGGTAGGGGTAATGGGTTAAATTAAGGGTTATGAGATTTATTGTTTAAGAGGTATGGTGTACAACAACCAACATGGGCTTTTGGAAGCAAAATGAAGCAAAAAAAGTAGTTCTTATGGATTCAAGTTTCTAAAAGGTGCCACTTAATAGTGTCACAATATGGCTCCTCAAATAGTGAAGGGTGCCACTTTGAGGAACCTTACGTCTAAATAGGGTGGCCCCTTATGTCTGATGGTGGAAGTCTGTCTGCTCTAGCTCTTCTGCTGTGTTTCATCATTGTTTTGCGAATATCTTGAGCTCCGGGTGTCCGATTAAGGTGATTCAAAAGCCATTTTTCTCCACTTTAAAAGAGCTTTAATATGAGACCAATTTAACCAACTTTGGAGTCGTATCATATGGAGGATATTGACCTTGTTTCGGGTGGATCCCATAGTTCCATCTCAAGCAAGTTTAATCTCATCTCTTTCATGCCCAAAATGCTTCAAAATATGATGCAAGTTCCTTTGATCATCAAGCTTGGATCCAGAGTGGAAGTTGGAACCTCATGCTTATATCATACTCTCCCTCTTCAATGGATTCATCCTTGAATCCAAGATGAGAACTCCTTGGTAACAAAAGAAATAAAAATAACAGAAAACTTACATAATAAGAATGAGACATAGGCAACAAAGAATAGCTGTTGAGATTGAGTACCAAACACCTCCTAACTATGAGGCTGACAAATACTTGATAAAACACTCATAGAACAAGGGAAACTCCATCTTAGAATTCTGACCACCACCTTGCTCATATGACAAGGCAATATAAGGTCCAATTCTCTAACAAAGCCCCGCTTCTCTGCTTCTCAATAGCTCCGGCGAGAAGAACAACATTAATCAACTCCCTTAAGCATTATAAGTCTGATACCAATTGATATGAACCACCTAGGGCTGGATGGGGTAAGGTTCCACCTCCTACATTACATCTAGCTTGCGGGTGTTCCAAAAGGGGCTGAAATCATAGGAGTGGCTCTGATGACCTCCTCACTCATATGATGGGGTAATAATCAGAATAATGTCGGGATGAAGATGGGTTAGGAACCTCCTCACTCGGTGTGTTGAAGCAATAACTCAGATAAATCATGAGGACCATAAATGGCGCCTCAAGTGTTGCAAGCGGAGATGGAGGTTTTGAAAATGATAAATGGTTTCAGGTATGAATCCTCTCAAGCTTTCATTAAAATTTGTTCTACATTACAACAATACAAAATTTTCTCTATTTATATAAGAGAGGCATGGGTGGGTGTAATGGGTTAAATTAAGGGGTATGGGATTGATTTTTTAAGAGGTATGGTGTACAAAAACCAACATGGGCTTTTAGAAGCAAAATGAAGCAAACAAAGTAGTTCTTTCAGATTCAAGTTTCTAAAAGGCGCCACTTAATTGTGTCACAATATGGCCTCTCTAATAGTGAAGGGTGCCACTTTGAGGAACCTTACGACTTAATAGTGTGGAACCTTGTATCATATGGTCAAAGTTTATCTGCTCTAGCTCTTCTGGTGGGTTTCATCATTGTTGTGCGAATATCTTAAGCTCTGGTTGTTCAATTGAGGTGATTCAAAAGCTATTTTTCTCCACTTTGAAAGTGATTTAATATCAGACCTATTTCTCCAACTTTGGAGTCATATAATATGGAAGATCATGACCTTGTTTGGGGAAGATCCCACACTTCCATCTCAAGAAAGTTTAAGCTCGTCTCTTTCACGCCCAAAATGCTTCAAAATATGATGCAAGTTCCTTTGATCATCAAGCTTGGATACAGAGTGAATGTTGGAACCTCATGATCATATAATACTCTCCCTCTTCAATCGATTCATCCTCGAATCCAAGCTGAGAAACTCCCTGGTAATAAAAGAAAATAAAAAAACATAAAACTTACATAATAAGAATGATACACAGGCAACAAAGAATAATTATTGAGATTGAGCACCAAACACATCCCAACTATATGGCAGAACAATAGTTGATAAAACACTCATTGACAGCCAATATCTTAGCTACCCAGATAATTTTGTTGGTGCTCATCTTTCTCCTCTTCTTCTCATCTCCTGGCGAGTTGGTGTCCTACAAAGACCTGTGATTGTGGGACCCTGGGGAGATACTCAGATGCTAAAGTCAATTCAAGGACTTCAGATGTAAGAGAATATAGCTAGAGAGAATATTATACCTTTTTTATCAGGTGAACCCCCTTATATACGGTTCTGCCCATACGGTTTCCTTGCCTACGTTCCCACGTCGTAGGGATATTCCACGTCGTGAGGGAGTGGAAGGTGTGCCTAGAGTAGGGAACGTGGGGGACGTGCACAAGGGGAATGTAGGAGTCGTGGAGGCGTAGGCGTAAGGGGTGGCCGCTTCCATGCGATGACTGCTATAGTGCATGCCCGCGGGGGCCATCTGTGCGAGCTCCTAATGGGGCTACTAGCACTCCCACGCATGGGACCTTCCATGCGATGCTTGCCTACGGTGCTTGGCAACGCACGCTTGGATAGTGTACCAAGGAGCCCCCCGCAGGCGGAGTAGGGGTTGAGTCCTGAACTTCGGTTGGCTTCTACGCACTAGGTGACATGCGTCGAAGGCCAGTATTCTTGAGATTTGTGATTCTTGGGGAGATTTTGACACATGTATGATTGAGCCTTTGCATCGGTTAGCATCTGTGTGATGGTGATAAATTAAAAAAAGTACATTGATAGGCTCGGTTGAACTTCTCCTCCCCAATCTGCAGCATTTACATTCATCTTTCAGCAACTGTGCTACTCACTCTTCCTCCCGATGGTCATTTTTACTTTCCCTTCCACGTTCTTTTGGACGATTAGTCTTTCCAACCTGTGTTCGATGCTTGCCTCCAGGTTAGTTTAGTGAGTTACGAAACATCGCATTTACCCTACTCACCTGGTATTCGATGAAAGTTGAAGGCCAAACATTGTTTTAGATTGTTCCATTTTCTAGATTTTCCATCGATTATAGGTAATGACACCCAAGGAAGCCTCGTGCCCGGTCATGCCAGTGATGATACGTAGTGGCTTCACTAGCGATCGGCTCGTCACCGAACTGAGTAAGTACTCCTGGCCTGCTAACATCATGGACTACCGATTGTCTCGAGCCAACATCCCTCGGTCTTTCAATCTTCTAGTGACGGATACGAACAAAGAACAGGAGATGATGGCCTTATTTTTGGCGTAACTGTTGGCGGGGTTGAGGTTGCTCTTTTCACGTATAGTGCAAGACCTATGCGTGTAGTGGGATTTTCCTCCTTCCCAACTAGGGCGAAATATTTTTAGGAAAATTTTGGCATTTGCCGTCGCCTACAAAATGGCAGGTGTAGAAGTATTCACAAAGGTGTTCTTGTGCTTCTTTCATCTGGATCTGCGGAGCGGTGGAAACTGGTTCCACATCACTCGCATCAACGTGGGAAATAACTTCTCGAGTATATTCTTCGTGTCTCTGTGCTCCTTCCATGACTGGAACAAGTTCTTTTTCTTCATTCTACGACAGCTGGCCTGGCGTTTTCTTGTGGTTTTGAATGCGGGCCCTATGCATGCGGAGGCAATGAAGCTAATCCTGCACCGGGAGAGTCCTAAGTGGCAGGCATACATGATGCTACTTACTTGGCTGGATGATGTCTTCTCTCACGTGGCGTGTGATGTGCTATTTCCATTTGAGCTGGACACCCTAGATGAGGTGGTGCTACGCTGGGCGGGGCTGAGCATCGGGCACTTGATAGATCCCACCATGGAGCCTCCTCATGAAGGGTGGTCTTTGGCGCGACGTGGCCAGATTGTTGATTCTCTCTTCACCGCGCTCGCGGGTCATAGGGGTAAACCTGCTGTCATCTTTCTTTTTATGGCTCCACCCTTGAACTCTTCTAACGTTTGGTTGTTACGGATGACCCCCCCCCCCGCTCTGAGAATGCGCTGGATAGGCCAAAGTTGGCCGGTCGCGCTGCGTTGAACGTCCATTTAAGTTGCACCCAGGGAGAGGGACCTATTGGTGCTACCAAGTCCTTAGGTGAGATCTTGGCTCCCCAGCAGCACGTAGCTAGCAGTAAAGGTCCCTCTCCTAGCGGCGAGGCCAAACTCTAGAAGACCACCGGTGTTGATCTTTTTTCTACATAATCGAGCGGCGCACGACAAGTCTTCACTGGAAGGGTTATCTCCCGACCCACTCTGGTCAAGGCTATTGCTTCCCCTTCTATTTTTGAGTAGCCATTAACAGCGGGGGCTGAATTTTCTACGATCCCGGTCTCAAAAGAGGTGCCCGGTGCAGGTGTACCTTTTGCGTCCACTCTAAAGTCTCTGTCGTGAATACCAACTAAGGTTTCCACTTCTACGCTTCTGCTGGATCGCCAGCTGGGCCGCGCAATGATGTCAAAGGGTCTAGCGGTGGGCACTTCATTAGAAGTTGTATCTGGGACCTTGAGTTCTCCGGGTATGGCTGCTACAGGAGCTCAGCCTCTAGTGGTCACAGCCAGCATTGAGGCATCCACCGAGGTTACAGCCACCAGTTCCTATGCGATGACTATCACTGCCTCCGTGCCGTCTGGAGCTGTGACCCCTGAGTTAACCATTGTTGCCTTTATTATCCCCAAGGAACCTTCCGCGGGGGTGGCAGTGCCGGACTGGTCTACTCTTATCGGTTCTGAGTCCCAGACTGAAGATGGGCTTGGATGGGGCAAGATGGGACATTGTTCTATGGAGGCTGGTACTAGCGGTGCCACAGTGGGTGCTAACCCAGGTGACAGTAAGTGCTGATTTGCTCATATTTATGATATTGCTTGTTGATCCCCCTTTTAAGCGAACCCGCTGTTTGCAGGCTCCGAGGATTGGCACGTCCGACATCATGAAATCCTGATTCTGTTGAACCCAGGAGTGAAGCTAGAGGAGGCTGGAGTGCTCTCCCATTACTTAGAGAGGAAAAGGCTCCAGTCCAGGACAACCTTAGATCCAGCTACCCTTATTGAGGTGAGGGCGGGAGCCCGAGTTGAGTGGTTCACTCGTAAAAGGCGTGACCTCGCGGATGCTTGAGACCCTATTTTTCTCTTTGCCAATGATTCTTCACTGTTGGTAGGGGCAGAGGGGACCTTGGTATCCTACCTTGAAGGGCTCCGCACCCCCTTCAATCACGAGCTGCTTGGGAGGACCTTGGAGTCTCCTGGACATGGCCTTTGCGAGGTAGCTGCGTCGTAACTCAGGGTAAGTGCTTGACTTGTAAGTTCAAGTATGCTGTTACGTTCTTATTTTAATCTGAGCAATCACAGGCTTCCATAAAAATCTACGCTGCGGATGAAGAGGTTGATGGATTCTTGAAGTATGCCAACACGCACGATAGTGATCAAGTGGCAGCGCTGCAGGAAAGCCGCGAGGCCCGGGCGTGCCTGGAGGGAGAGAAGTAGGAATTGGTCGATCACGTTGCGCCACTAGAGGAGTGGTGCGCCATGCACAATGAGGAGAGGGAGCACTCGCATCTACTTGACTTGCAGAAGAGCAATCTCCTGATAAAGTTCAAAGAGCGACTCTTCTAGCAGTCCGGCACCCTGAAGTAGTACGATGTTGAAAATAAAGTGTTGATCGAAGCGTTGGCTAAGGATCACAATGCGACAGCAGAGTTCCATGAACGCATGCAAGCGGAGGCTAATTTGGTTGTTAAACGAGCTCAGGACTCTGCCTTCACGGCACAGGGTGCTGCAAATAGCACTGCTCGTGGACTTTTTGATACGTCTGCATGTGCAAAAGGTGCGCTGATTGGGCTTGCGGTTGTTGAGAGCAGCTAGGGCTCACCCCTGCTGCAGGCAAAGCCAGTGCCACCCTTGGTTCTCATCAGGTGCCTGTACCTGATAGAGTTACCAAAATAGGGGAGAAGGTGTTGGACCTTTGTACGCAGGATGACGCTGGCGCGCAGGTGTTCGAGGAGGGCTGGCTCCGCTACTGGTGGCAGGCTGAGAAGCTGTTTCCTGAGCTAAGCTTTGACTTATTGAATGCATTCACCTGCGAGGAACCTGATGTAGATACCCTCCTCGAGTGGGGCCAATCCCATGGCAAGTTGGGTCCTGAGGTTCCTTTAGGTGGGGATGGAGTCTCCAACATTGTGGATGACCCTCCCCACGACAATGTATGAACTTTGTAATTTGGAATCCACTTGTTTATTCTATTGCGTAGTTTTCCATTATTTTGTTTTGTTTTGTGCATGAGCTTCCATGCGCGCGCGGGATCGCATTCATGTGTTGCTCTCGCGGCGAGGCCTGACAAGGCTTTGGGCTTTGCACAAGCCTTAGTGGCTGTTCTGACCGGTCGGGTGCAGATGGCACTTAGATTGTTATAAATCCCAAGGGCGACCGCTCTGGCTGATCAGGTGCAGAGGACATGTTGTGATCTTCAGTTTTTGCAACTGCATGGAGTAAAAGTTAGCGGATGCTTTTGTATTTCAATTGATTGAATAATTACACATAGTAAGGACACAAGTCATCGG
>JBBYHH010339600.1:0-12204 GCA_038382905.1 Daphne laureola | reverse complement strand
TCTTTTAGGCCACAAGGACCTCGCACGCTAGAAGGGAGTATACTTACTGTGGCGGATCTGATTGATGAACAAACTGGAGACTGGAAATATGAGATCGCAAGTGCGTGTATGGCAGAAGTGGATATACAGAGAATGAAGTTAATCCGCCGAATGGGAGAGAGGGAAAATGATGAGCTAATATGGCACTTTGAGTTTTTCGGGGAATACACAGTTAAGAGCGAGTATCGTCTTCTTCAAAACCTTGAGAATTCAGAAGTCGGACCTACACAGAAAAAGGTTTGGACGACGGTTTGGGGATCGCAAGTGTAGAAGAAAACAAAAATATTTGTATGGCGATTCTTTAGAGAATTTTTACCTGTCAGGTCAGAATTGAAGAGAAGACATATTTCAGAAGACTCTAGGTGCCCTTTGTGCGGCAGGGAAGAGGAGACCATCATGCATGTTCTATTTCAATGTCTCCAAGTGAAAGGTTTGTGGGAGAAGCATGGCCTGCTGCTGGTCACACATGCAAGGTACCAAAATCCTCACTCATGGTATAATCATGTATCAACTCGTGTGCCTACAGGTGGATGGGAGAGAATCTTTATAATAGCATGGACAATCTGGTTTTTCCGGAATAAAGTGGTCCACAAGAGGCTAAAGTTTGATACAACTACCATATTGTGGCATGTGGATCGAGCTATGAATGACGCCAAGCTCGCCTATGCCCCAAAACTGGCGCGGACTGAAATGGAATGGGTGGCACCACCGCGGGGCTGGGGGAAAATAAATGTGGATGCAACAGTCAACGAGCTCGGACAGGCTGGATTAGGCGCAATTGTGAGGGATGAAAGCGGTCGGCTGATTGCGGCAATAGAGATGAAGGTTGAGGCGCAAATGGATATTTTCGGCGCAGAAAGTCTGGCAGTGGCTGAAGCATTGAGACTCCTCCGACACCATAGCCCACCAAGGCTGATTGTCGAAACAAATGCTAGAAGTGTGGCAGATGATGTTTTGATGGGGACGAGGTTCCGAGCTGAGGCTTGGAGCAATATTACAGCTACACGCACTTTGCTGGAAAGAGCCGATGCATGGAAACTTGCTCATTGTTACAGGGAGTGCAACACAACAGCACATGAGCTTGCAAGACATGGGTTGACGATAAATAATCTAGTAATCTGGCTTGGGTGCATCCCGGCGGTGATTATTGGGCATATTTGAATTGACGGATATGTAATAGTGATTTAGTGCTCTCGACCCCTTTATCTCTCACTATTCTCTCTCTCCCTCCCTTATTTGCCACCATTGGACCCTCGGGGTTTCTACATGATATCTTCCCCGTTGTTCTGTTAGGAAAGTAGCGAATCCAGGTTTAGGTAGACATTCATCATGTTATGCACCCTGCTCTAAAAATGAGAGTCACTCGTCTTGTCGAGGATCTCCACACCGGGGATCCCTTTCCCAAGCAACAAAAAAAGAAAAGAAATATAACATGACGTCCTGAACACTTGATCTAGTGATCATACTTCTGAGAATATTTATAGACGTCTCAAATTCGAGCCTCCGTTTCCAATATCCTCAACCCCTACCCTCTTTATATAAAAAGAAAAAAGAAAAAAGAAAAAAAAAAAGATAACATGACACTGAAAATTGTGTTGCTTGTTCTTTGCTAACTTTATCTCCTAACGTTTGGTAGCCGCCTAACATTTTGTAGTATTTAATTTTCTACCCAATATTCTCAAACCGTATACTTTGTCTCCTTGTTATCCTTTTCCTTAATATGCTTGCAATCAAACCATCTTCTCGTAATATAAAGCTGTATTCCTTTTGTAATTAATACAAAACTTAGAATACGATTCATTAGCTTTAAAATACTGTAGGAGATTCGAGATATCAAAGAATATTGGTCATAGTTTAGATTAAATTTGTAAACTAGTAACTGATTGAGGGGGCTAAATTGTATTTATACCGAAAATGTGGCCGAATTAAAATTTCCAACGAACAGACCAAACTTGATCGTTGAAAAAGTGAACGTCGTCTCTGTATCTGTCTCCACCATTTTTCTTTTCTTGAGTGAGAGGGCTTGAGCTACAGCACGATTACAATGTCGCTCGCCGCATCCACAACCTCGCCGGCGTTCGGGACGTTGGGGATCAGACGGTTTTCAACAGACAACCGCGGGTGCCGGATGGCCGTTCGATCAACCGCCGTGGTGGGTCCTATGTTGACTAAGCTGCAGAAGGACTGCGCTACTCCTCTGCCGCTACTCCGCCATGTGGCTGACTCTATGACCGCCGACATGAGCGCTGGTCTCGCCGTCGACGGCGGCGGAGATCTCAAGATGATTCTCAGCTACATTGATAAGTTGCCAACTGGGTAAGTTCATTTATTCCTTACTTTCCGATTTGTGCTCACTGTTCTGACTTGATGACTGGTAGCTTTGGATCCAAGTTGAAATTTTTATCTCTTTATTTCCTCCATTCTTGTGCAAGTTGTGAACTTTCAAATCGTGAACTCATTATATCTTGCTCTCTTTAATCTAAGATCTTGGATTTTCGTTTTCTTCACTTGTTCTTGCTGATCATTAATAAATTGATCGATTTCCTCAAAAAAGAAAAAAAACAAAAAAAAAAAATCTTGCATTTCAATAACGTTGAGTTTTATCCTATTTCTTACCCTGCCCCATTTTCACTTTCTTGCAAAGTTGTTAACTTCCAAGTGAAATACTAGTACTGAAGCTTCGGAAATTGTTAATGTAAGTGCTAATTATAATGTAACGTGTTGGTTGGAAGGAATGAGAGAGGATTGTTTTATGCACTAGATCTTGGTGGAACAAATTTCCGGGTGTTGAGGGTGCAATTAGGTGGAAAGGAACAGCGTGTCATCGATACCGAATTCGAGCAAGTTTCAATTCCTCAAGAGCTAATGTCAGCTACCTCTGAGGTCTGCTATCTGTAAACAGTTTAGTCTTGTCATAAGCTATTGCCAATTGTTATGTTGTGTTTCATGTATATATAGTCATATTAAGTAGCACTCATGTTTCAGGAGCTTTTCGATTTCATTGCTTCCGGGCTGGCCAAGTTTGTGGAGAAGTTTAGTGTACCAGAAGGAAGGAGGAGAGAGGTTGGATTCACTTTCTCTTTCCCTGTCAAGCAGACATCGATCGACTCGGGCATATTGATCAAATGGACTAAAGGTTTTGCAGTCTCAGGAACGGTCAGTCTCTTTCAGAGCACATTCAATCAAATTTTCGGACATTGAAGTACAAACTTGACCATACTTGGCTTGTCCAAGGTTTTATTAGTGTTAATTACCAATCATCTAAGCTAATGTGACCTTTAAAAAAACTCATCAGGCAGGAAAGGATGTAGTTGCATGTCTGAATGAGGCTATGGAGAGACAAGGATTAGATATGCGTGTTACTGCGCTGGTATGGTTCGATTTCTCTTTACTTGGAGAAATATCTGATTAGCTAGAGTAGACACTCAATTTCGTGACATTAGAGGCTTAACAGGTGAATGATGGCGTAGGGACACTAGCCGGAGCTAAATACTGGGATGACGATGTCATGGTTGCAGTCATCTTAGGTACTGGAACGAACGCTTGCTATGTAGAACGCATCGATGCCATCCCGAAATTATCAATGGACTTTCCTCTTTCCGGGAAAATGGTATGTTGATTGTCGTAACGTTGTGAAGGAATGGTTACATAGAAAGGTGTAACTTGACAGTTGTTTTCATTATACAGATCATAAACACAGAATGGGGAGCATTCTCTAAAGGTCTACCCTTGACAATTTTCGATAGAGATATGGATGCTGCCAGCATAAATCCAGGAGAGCAGGTAAACTGAAAACCACAGGTTTCGGTAGTTAAGCTATTTGATTCCGTTCCCATAACTTCTTGGTATATCATGGCTCAGATATTTGAGAAGACGATCTCCGGAATGTATCTTGGTGAGATTGTTAGGAGAATCTTGGTACATATGGCTGAAGAAGGTGCTCTCTTTGGTAACTTTGTCCCAGACAAACTATCTAAGCCTTTTGTACTTGGGTGAGAATATACCATCAGAAAATTATCCCTTCTGTTGCATTCAAACAGCATCTTAATGGATTTGTGAAATGCAGGACACCTGATCTCTGTGCAATGCAGCAGGACATGTCAGATGATCTTCAGAATGTAGGATCAATTCTGTATGATACAGCTGGGGTAAGTGGCATGGTACTGCTTGCAACTGGAAATTTAGGAACTTTGGGTCCGTTTAGTTATGAAATTTTTTCAGAATTTTCATTTCAATTTTTTTTTTTATAAAATTTGGATGTATAACTAGTTATGAAGTGATAGAAAAGAGAAATTGAAAATAAAATTTTCTATTTTAACACATGAGCTTTCTAAAGTTCTGAAACTAAGGTTTTCTGTCCTTTATAATTACTTATACATGCAACTATTTACAACAACAACAAAAAAACATGAACGAAATTTAAAAAAAAAAAATCATAACTAAACGGACGCTCTACAAAGATATCGTAAAGCACTTATTCTTGAGAAATGATAATGTAGCTTATGAGCTATCTTCTATAGGTTGACTCCACAATAAGTTCAAGAAAGATTGTGCTGGAAGTCTGCAACACCATTGTGAAGCGAGCAGGGTGCTTAGCCGGTGCAGGGGTAGTCGGTGTGTTGCAGAAGATAGAGGAAGGAACGCAAGGTCTAGTATCGAGAAAGCGAACCGTTGTGGCCATGGATGGAGGTCTTTATGAACGCTACCCACAGTATCAAAGCTATCTGAAGAATGCTGTCAAGGATCTTCTGAGCACAGAAATGTCTGGCAATGTGGTTATAGAACATTCAAAGGATGGCTCTGGGATTGGAGCTGCCCTCTTGGCTGCAACCAACTCAAAGTACACTCATGACACTTAGTCCAGAATCTTGATTAGAGTACCAACTCTTTGGTTTGGTCTGTAATACTCCCTTTGTCCCTTAAAAAAAAAAAATTGGTTAGTTTCTTTTTCGATATTGCGCTAAACTCAAATTATTAGTAGGAGGAACACATTAAAAAAATCAGGAAAAAAATATATTTAGAAGCTACAATATTGATCTATAATTTGCATTCAAATTATTCGACTTTATAGGCTAAATGGTGTAAATGAAAAGTACAAAATTTTGGAGAACGGATTGTAGTACGTAAAAAAGAAGAAGGACAATAACAGAAATTCATAGAGAATAGTATGAGAAAGCGCGCTCTTTTTATTCTCAGTTTGGCCCTTAATCTACCTGCTCAAAGTCAATCATGTGCTAAAGTTTTATTTCGGGCTATTAAAGCCCCCTGAACGAACCGTCTCCTTCCTCTTCATGCCAAGTGGATTACATTTACATAGCTCGTCAAGTTTTCTCCTCATAAGCTCTGGTTTAATTTTCAAAATCCAGAAGATTCACATCGAATTCCATTTCCGTGCTTTTGATTTCGCAGTTTCTGGACATAAATCGTCCTTCCAGTTATGGTATCGTGATCATTTCTGATCTTATCATTTCCTTTGAATTATCTAATTGTTGAATGTTTGAAGATTTTCTTCGTCGAATCGGCAGATCCGGTTCATGTTGTTGCAGAACAGGCAAGGCAAGACTCGTCTGGCCAAGTACTATGTTCCTCTCGAGGACACCGAGAAGCACAAGGTCGAATACGAGGTGCCTTTTATCGTCCCTTCCATTTTCCCTCTTTTGATTTTATGCTGGTTTTTTTTTTTAACCTAGGTGTTGAATTGCTACAGTATGTTCACAGGTTCATCGATTGGTTATCAACAGGGATTCTAAGTTCACCAATTTCGTTGAGGTCTGTAATTTGTTGGACGACAATTCCCCTAGACGAATATAGTTATAAGAACATCATATCCATCTAAAGGTTTATGTTTCTTTAGCTAGGTTTCTGCTTGTGTATGAATGGTGTTTCCTTTTGGGCATAACTCTTAATGGTGATGCATCTCTGTTGTTTATTCTTCAGCTGTTTTGGAATGAGATGTGATCATGTCACATGCTCATATGATAATTAGATTCAAACTACTGGTTTGTTTGATGATCCACTTGCTTTTGACAGTTCCGCACACACAAGGTAATCTATAGGCGGTATGCTGGGTTGTTCTTTTCATTCTGTGTCGACGTAACAGACAATGAGTTGGCATATTTGGAGGGCATCCATTTATTTGTGGAGGTATTGGATCATTTCTTCAGCAATGTCTGTGAGCTAGACTTGGTTTTCAATTTCAACAAGGTATGAAACAAGTAGGGTCTGTCCTCTTAATTCATGAATAATTGATTTTCTTTTGTTTCCTCCTTGTTGTGGTTATATCCTGTTTCATGCAATCAATTTTAGTTAAGGTTATGGCTTAGCTCCTTCCATTTATATCTTAGGAATAATTATTTGCATCAGAGATGTGGTTAGTGGGCAAGGAGCAAAGGGTTCTATTCTGCTTACAGGTTCCTTCTCAAATCAAAGAATCGTTTCTGTTTAGCTGGTGTGAACAATCATATTAGCCTGCTAGAGTGCTAGGCTTCAATGAGTTTGGTCCCAATGCTTCTTAGTCTTTATGAAGCTGTGAACATATTCTCTGTCATGGTGCTGGTGTGTGTCTTTTAACTCACATGACTGAGTAATAAGCAGCTCGCATCCTTTGTCATTCAGATGAACAGATTTTTATCACATATGCATCTGCCTGTTCCTTTGTCACTGAGATTCCTTAACATTCTGTTATGAAGTTCAATCTTTTATGTAATGCAAACTCTTTCAATACTAAATCTCTAGGTCTATTTGATTCTTGATGAGTTCATTCTTGCTGGAGAGCTACAAGAAACAAGCAAAAAGGTTTGCTGTTTTACTGAGCTTTATATTTGTTCATTTAATTTGTGCTTTATAGCACTGCAAAGCATCTTTTTCTTACCACTTGTATGACTTTCATTTTACATTGATACCGGCCATTCTTACTTGCATAAATCTAACCGAGACACATCTGGCAGGCAATTATAAAGAGAATGGGAGAGCTGGAGAAGTTGGACTGAAAATTCATTGTGCAAGGTTGAGGGAGTTGATTAAATACATTTTCTGTCCGTGAGATAATGGGAGAGCTGCTATCCTTTTGCTGTCCTTGAGGTAGATGATCCATTTGTGCTATTGTTGGATGGATGAAATGTTCATGCTTGTTTGTGTAAGGTGAGTCACTTGTAAAGGAGAAAATAAGATGCACCTAGATTCTTTTGATCAAAACTTAGCAAGCTCTTCCTATAAGGTAACGGACAGTTAATATGAATATTAGCATCGTTTTTTCTCCATAGAAATAACCTTCTAAGAGGCATAAATTATAGGAAAACTGCTACCAGCAGATTACTACGTGTAGACTAGTAACCCATTTAACAAGCAGCTCTAGAACAACCTTTTATAGGTTGAACCTTAGGCTATAAAAGTGACTCTTAAAGGCCTGGTTGTCAACTGTTTTATCAAACCGCTTCATCGTAGAGGAGAACATTGAGGCCCGGATCTGTGTCATTATATGCCTCAAAGGCACTTGTTCATAGCAACTGCAACGTCAGTCCAGTTTGTGGTCGAAATTTGTTCTCGGTTTCTTCACAAACAGGCGTGAGAAGCTGTTGTATTTTCATCATCTCTGCGGGCAATGAAGAACCTGCCATCATTGGTTGCCGGAACTGTAGAACTGAACTTTGCTTTGGAAGAATTGACTCTAGTGATGATGTTGGGAAGGCGGAAGAACTCAGCTTCAAAGTGGGAGATGCTTGGTGTCTGACTTGCCTGTAGTTTGCAGAGAGCTGGATTGCCCAAAGCTGCTGCTCTTGCTTTGATAAGCCTGATTGACTAATATGAGAAGTTTCAGAAAGTGCTGCGTTAAGACACTGAGGAAGCTGCCTTTCAACCTATTCATAAACCAGCACGTCAAATTGTCAATACACTCTTGAGCTCAATATTAAGCATCACAGAAAGGCATATTTGTGTATTCCATTTTATGGCACTCTACTAGTAAGATCTATGGTATAGATTCCAAAGATATAGGAGGGGACGGAAAACCTGTGATGAAGTAGTTGAAATCTGGTTCACGTAAGTGAAAGGTGGATGATGAGTTTGTGGCATTGAGAATGGCAAGATGGACTGTATAGGGAGTGCCTGAAGGTGGGGAACCTGGAGTTGAGATGACGATCCAGGCCCTTTTCCAGCTGAATTACCGTGTAAACTCCCATCGCCAGTTGACAAATATAAGAAATCAAAACTCTGCAATGAATCAGAAGGTAAAATTGTTTGAACAGGAAACAACAGAACCGTAGAACTGTGGATCTGAGGAGTTGTTAAATGGGCTTCATCCTCATGAAGTTTAGGGTGCCAGTGAAAGATAAGAGTTTCTTACGTCACTTGGATTTCCATTGGCAGCAAGATTCGGAGACTTGGTAGCAGCTACAGTTATGTTCATGCCATCTGGTTCCACTCTGCTGCAGTTGGGAAAGGGGAAGTAAACTCTACCCTTCAGTTCTTCATCCTGACTCACTAAAGACATGTTGGCTTTGTCTTCTTGCTTCTTTAGAGTTTGAATAAAATGACTGATACAAATATGGGCCATAGACCTCTTCACTGCCTTCTTTGCTGCCGTGACTTCAGAAACCTGATCATTACAATATGCATCACTAGTCGATCAGCTATTCAAGATGTAGGAAAGCTTTATATTCACTTTAACGTTCGGGAAGATATTCTTCGCAAAAGTAAGAAGGCAGGCCACCTTTCACATACCAGCTTGCTGGAAGAAGTCCTCGGGGAACTTTGTCTGAAGTTAGAAATTGTTGGTTGCACCAGAGCAGGAAGTTTAGCAGCAGCAACCCTGACATTAAAGATCAATGAGCAGCTAGAAATTGCTGGTTGAATCTTTTATGATAGATAGGGGAAAGTATTACTCTGAAGGACTTTGACTTCCAGTAGTTATAGTTGCCGTGGAAAACAAGTCTCCCCACAATGTCAGACCTTCTGAGGTAGCAAAGAAGTTTCAGTGGCATCCATGCATGGGAATTGGGAAATGTGGAAGTTGAAACTATGAGGAAAGCTTAAAACACAAGTTGATTGATGTTACGTACCATTTTCCCCTGGTTCCTTCATAGTAATATTTTGTACTGCGGGGGTGCTCAGCTTAGCTGCTTCATCATCTGTATTATCAACGATAGGCAGAGATTCATTCTCAGCAGCAGCTTGTGTATGGGAATTTGATGTCGCACCGTCTGCAAGATTGATGATTAAACTCTTCGACTCGACAGGAAGAAGCGAAGAGAGAACCAAAAACACAATTCAAATATGAACCTTCAATTGAAGTGACTGGACTCACAGGACATAATGCTTCATCTTCATCATCATCACGCGACATTCCTGCCAGTGCAAACAGAGACTGCACCACCTCTTCCTCATCTTTACTGATCAGTCCAGATTCAGAACCAGTCGGTTTCTCGGATAAGTCTCTGATTCCTTGCTCCTGGAAAGCAAGTTGAAGAGCGTGAACCAAATGGTTAACTTATGAGTGAAAGATTTTGATCTTGGTGCAGAATAACTAACCAACTTCAATATTTCATGTTTCTTGATACCACCATTTTTACACGGTTCCACGCGTTTCTTTGATTTTGGTGAATGTGAGGAGAGAGATCTGAGATTTGGCTTCTTCATTCCTGTTCATCAAAATTCATGACCCACAATTCATACCATCACAAACTAATTTATGTTCCTAATTCTAACTAAAATGACTAACTGGTGTCAATGGCAATTTCCTTTTCTCAGAATAGTTGTAATGAACGAAAGATTTATACAAATGAACAAAAAATTTCCATTATGCTACAGTCCAAACAGGAGATGAAACTTCCCAGCTACAGCTTCAAGCAACTTTTATTTTAAAAACAGACAGAAAACGGTTGTGAAATTCCGATCACCTGACCGTAGCTTCCGTGGGATACAGGCATGATCGACGGCATTAAGTCCATCGGAAAACTGCAAACATAAAACAACAAAGAATCGCAAGCAGATAATTAGATTTCTTAAAAATGAAAGAAGATGAGGAAGCCACACCGTGGTGCTTGCTTGTTTACCTTAGTGGGAGATCTGAAAACGAACATGTTTACTCCATCGGATGAATCGAGTTCGTTGCTCGGACCGGCTGAGACATTAACAGAGCCCAATCTTCGAAGTTTCTTCGATTTCTGAAGAAATAATTCCACAGGACCAATACCACCGAGCCCTTCAAAATGAAACCCAGAAGGTAGATAGATACTAATTTCACCGTTGTGGTTGCTATCCCCAAAAAAAACGAATAAGAATTCGAAGAAAAGAACTGGAATCTGCAATGGGAGTTCTCCGTGAACTTACCAGATTCTACATCAGTCTTGTCCATTTCTAAGACGGCAAAACGGCTCCGCTAGTTCGGAATTTTTGGCTCCTTCAGCGGAAAGTAGAAAATGAAAATTGATTGATGTAATTTCCAGAAGATCGCACTATGTTCGACTGATCTCTGTTTAACTTAGCAGAGACAAAAGCGACACAAGGATTGTTGAATCGAACTTTAGAAGGCGAAAAGAAGAGAATCGGATTCTTGGTTTAAGTAAAAAAGGTTAGAAGCAAGAAGAATTAAAGCGCACGCAAACAAAAGAATTCAGACCATCTCGGAGGCTAGTGTACTGTTTCCTGCGAAATTTTCAGAGAGGAGGAGAAAGGCGCCATTAAAGTAGTAGGGTAGCTGGAGCTGATAATGACTTGAAAAATGGAGGCAAATTTTATTTTATTTTCGGATCAGAAAGCCACCGCCGGCGGAGTGAAAGGCTGTGAAGCTGAAACGGACTGCGCAGGGCAGAGAGAAGTGGCCCTTTAATTTATGTGAGATGCTCGTGAATCAATATGAACTTCTTTATAGTGTTACTGTTTACCTAAGTAAACTCAAATTACTATTAAAACAATTATTACAAATTATACATACACAACAAAATACACCATATTTATTATTTAAATATGAACTACCTGATTGTATGTGTCAAAAAATTATGAAAATAAAATTCTCTATATATATATATATATATTTTTTTTAATATCAATGAGGTTGTGATTTTATTTATCAATTTGTAGAATGTCCACAAACCAGTTCGGAGGAGCAGAATATTGAGTTACATGGTCTATGTTTGTTTTTGATTGAGTGCTACATACATTAGCAACTCTAGGGATAAAAGAAATAGAGCAAATATCGAAAGTCGGTATGAGCGACCGAATATCGTCAATAATGACTCCAAACTGATATCTGCATGGAGGAATAACACCATTTAGCTCCCGTACAAGTGTCTGACAATCCGATTCCAATTCCAATGAGATCCATCCATGTTGAATAGCTAATCTAATACCCTCTATGAACGCAAGGGCTTCAACATGCATAGGATCAGCACTCACATGTGCAAACCTATGTGAATAACAAAGTAGAAACGTACCTATCAAGTCACGTGCTACCACACCGACAATGGCTAGCTTGTGCTCTGTCCATAAAGCTGCGTCGACATTAGTCTCGATAAAATTCTATAATTTTAACTGATCATGAGAGTTTACAATTACTCTACTACATTTGTTTGAGAGGAAGGGTAACTATTTCGAATTGCACAGAAAATACCACTAGTATTCATTTGCACAACGGATTGGAGGATGATTAATTTGGTGAAGAAGTGGGTCGGCCCACAGCCCAGCCCACCGGATTCATGCAATGAGCGTGACTTACTTGGTAACTAATAAATGGCAGGAAGATGAAGAAGCCTTCTTTCAGTTCAGGCGGATAAAATAAAATCATTTCACAATGAACACTCAAAACATAAATCAAAGCAGCCACCAACAAATACTAATATATAGTTGAATTGGTGAAAGAACTTAAGAAGAAGCCTGAAAATGTTAATTATTTATTTATGCTAGTAGTATATATATATATATATATATATATATATATGTGTGTGATTAAGGCAAATGTGTGAGTAAAGTAACCCAATGGATTAGTGGAAAGTAAAAGAGAGATTGATTTGATGAGATGAATCAAGAACATCTTTAGCAATCGTTAACAATATTGGGTAATCACCAGCATTTGCTTTCCACCACCCCAATACGTTGAAACCCTCCGACCTTGGAACAGACTTAAGCCCCAAATATTTATCTAACTCCGAGCAGTCAGAAATTGAAGAGTTT
>JBBYHH010339489.1:0-12205 GCA_038382905.1 Daphne laureola | reverse complement strand
TTATGAAGTACTGTTTTGCTAGGGGCGCGTAATTTCTCCCTTATAGTCCTAATTGAATAAAATTTGGAGAATTAAAATTTGGAGAAATTCTTTACCTATATATAAATAAAATTAGTAGTTATCTTCCAAAAAAAAAACTAGAATTTTCAATCTTTGTCAACCGATATATCTTTTTCCCATTTATTTAGATGTGTTAGGTAGAAAAAGTAAAATTTAAGCCTAAGTATTCTCATGATAAATAGTAGGGGTTATATGCGAATATTATGAAGGAAATTGACTCTTTACATAATTTAAAGAATTTGGGACATCGAGTATGTTTGAAAATTTTAACAAAATATACTAAGGTTCTTGAAAAATTATACACATAAAAATTCACACAAACATTAGGGTGAGAGTTTTTAAAGTTTTAAGAAATAGAAGTACTACTGATTTTATTCGATTAAAAACGTCTTTAGTTAATATGCACAAACGTTAAAAAAAAAAAAGGCTTAGAGGAGAAGTGAAAAAAACCTAAAGAATGTCTTATTAATTTTTTTTTAAAATGTCGTATGATGGTTGTAAAGTTTTACGTGCGAAAACATACAAAAACAATAGCGATTTGGTTCTTTTTGCAGTGTTGAAAAGTATGAGGATAACTCATTATCTTAAATTAAAAAAATCAGGGATATATGTGCAAAAATCATAAAACTACATGATATATTTTTGAATACTTTTAAAAATAGTAGGACGGATGCAAAGTTATGCACACGAAAACGTACAAAAATAATGAAAACTGAATTTTTTGTAGCGTTAAAAGAAATATAAAGATAACTTTATATCAGATTTTAAAATACAGGGGTGAATTTGTAGAAGACATAAAAATAAAAGAGAATATTTGAATTATTCCATAACTAAAAGTAAAAAGAAAAAAACAAACAAATATAGTACTGTTCAATTACTGTTCATGATTAGTTGACAAATGTATATATTTTGATAATTACACCGTCCACCAAAGAAATGAAATACTCCACATCTTTATTATTAAATAGTCCATTAAATTATATTAATTTGTGCATTTTAATATCTAAATTATAAAATTAATCAACTCAATCTTTAAATTATATAAATTTAAGTACTTTAATTCTTTAATTCAGTAACTCGCTTAATAACACTTTAACATTGTTAGTTTTTTGACAGATGAGTGACCTATTTGTAAGAATTCAAAACATTAAATTACAAATATTTAAGTTCAAAATTTTAAATGGTTGTAGCGGTCAGCCCTACTTCTCTGTTCAACCCGACCCATCCACGCAAAAAACTCAGTAAGACAATATTTTTTATAGATCTGATAATTTTAGGGACTTTGAGCATATATTAGAAAGAAATAGGATCATAATAGATATTTTTTCTAAAGTCAACTAACATTCATACGGTTAAAAAGGTAAAGTGTTTGACAATACATAATTAAGGGACTGAGTTGACACATTTTATAATTCATGAACTAAAATAATTGAGTTATCATAATTTAGGGAACTATCTTATAATAAAGCCAATACTCCACTAATATACTACTAGTAACATTTTGAAAATTAGAAAATGTGAAACTAAAACAAACAATTGGAAAATGGCAAATTCATATATGGATTGTAAATGCCAAATTGGCTATCATTTTGAATATTTCTCTACTAAACACTGAATTTTAATGAACCCAAAATCAAATAAACTCACAAAAAAGATTACGAGACAAATTTAAATGAGAGACCCTATAACAGTTGCCAATTTGCAATACAAGTGTATGGAATCTTTCTTTTAAAATAAAGAAGAAGAAAAAAGGTAAGAGATTGATGAAACCCCATCAACGCTCTCACACCGTCGGATTGGAATACAAAAGTCAACCCATGCTTTACAGCCGCCACACCGGAACAGAAACCCCCAATTAAACAATCCTCCAAAAATCGTCACGATCTGTACTGTTACTGTGTGGTTCCTGTCGCTTCAAAAACCCATACTCACCTCCACTAATTCCATTTTCAAACAAACAAACTCTCTTCTCCGCCATTAATGGGTATCCTTGAACAAGCGCACAACATCAAGGTTATCGGGTCGGGTTCCCGGGTCATCGTTCTGGCCCACGGATTCGGCACCGACCAGTCCGTCTGGAAACACCTGGTTCCGCATCTCCTCGACGATTTCAAGGTTATCGTCTACGATAACATGGGCGCCGGAACAACCAACCCCGATTACTTCGATTTCGATCGGTATTCCTCTCTCGAAGGTTACGCTTACGATTTGCTAGCGATTCTGGAGGAGCTTCAGGTCCGGGATTGTATCTATGTCGGCCACTCTGTTTCCGCCATGATCGGCGCCGCCGCCTCCGTCTCTCGACCCGATCTCTTCTCCAAGCTCGTCTTTCTCTCCGGCTCCCCGAGGTAAATCACTAATTCATGGTAACTGTAAAAACGCAGTAGTAGTAGTAAACTTAATTGGTAGCTGTTGAATCGTTTTCCATTTTAATGGGTTTGTATAAGAAATCTGGATTGTAGCTTTCATGGCTGTGTCGTCCCATGAGATCCATTAAATTATTCAGTTTAATACTCTCTAAATTTGTCTTTCGATTATACCAAAAGTAATCCACTTATGGTTTTTTTTAATAATACTCCCTCCTTGTATTATTTATTTTGATAATTTTACTGTATTTAATTTAAAATTTATTTTTATATATTTTTAGATATTAAAAATTAAAAAATTTATTTGAGAATCATAATTTTAATATCTAAATTTGTTAAACATGTTTTTTTTAATTTTTTTTATATTATTTATCTTTATTAAAAATTGAGTCAAATATTAAATATTAAAATAATAAAGTCAGATGATACAACATTTTGATGATGGAAGGATTATTTTACATACTAATTTATCCAATCATTCTTTAAAAAAATTAAAACAAAAATAAAAGTATAATATTTTTTTAATCTTAAAATAAGGTAATTTTCTTTTCAATAGTTTAATTATTTAAGTTTTATTCTTGGTAATTTTTCGATCCAATATGATTTTGTTTTACTATTTTTTCTGAATTCTGTATTCAATTACATGGAAATTAATGGTAAAATAAGTAAGCCAATAACAAAATTTTCTAGTCTCTTCGTCACAAAAGTGTTTCACTTTAAAATATACATTTATAACGGTAACAATGTATTCCCTTTCTTTTGATAAATTATTAAAAGATGAAACGTTTCAATAATTTAGAAACAATTTAAAAAGGAAAACGTTTTAATAATTTTGGGACGGAGCAAATATTAAAATAAAACAGAAATAGAAAAATATCACTTCATTTACAATAACTTTTTTTTCGTTATTTTGACAATATACTTGAAATTTATGGATTAAAAAAATTGATGGGTGATTATATTCTTTTTTGTTGAATGACATTAATCAAGGTACTTGAACGATGTGGATTATTTCGGAGGGTTCGAGCAGGTGGAGCTAGACCAATTATTCCAGGCGATGCGAGATAACTACAAGGCGTGGTGCGGCGGTTTCGCGCCGCTGGCAGTAGGCGGCGACATGGACTTAGTGGCGGTCCAGGAATTCAGCCGGACGCTGTTCAACATGAGACCGGACATAGCTCTGAGTGTGGCTCAGACCATTTTCCAGAGCGATATGAGGCAGATTCTGGGTCTTGTCACCGTCCCCTCACACATCTTACAGAGCATGAAGGACTTGGCTGTTCCGGTGGTTGTTTCAGAGTTTCTCCACCAGCACCTCGGCGGCGAGTCCATTGTGGAGGTCATGTCGTCCGACGGTCATCTTCCGCAGCTCAGTTCGCCGGATATTGTCATTCCGGTGCTGCTTAGGCACATCCGGTATGATATCGCCGCGTGACGGTTGTAGAAGACAGATCAATTGTACGATAAGGAAGTGTATTTATGTGTAATTTTTCTAGTTAACTTCATCATGGTTCCTTCCTCATCTCATTTGGTTTTGACTTAATATCTAATGCAGACAGAAAAATTTATAAATTTATTTTAATAATATTAACTTGTTGGTTTTTTTTCTTCTTTGGGTCTAATTTGTGTTTAAGTCTCAAATTTTCATTACTTGTGTTACTCCGTAAAAAGTCACTTGAATTTATCAAATGAATATTTTCCACTCACATATAAACAACTTCATTTAAAAAATATATATATTTACAAATTAAAAAGATCAAATTACTAGTTTCGATAAAAATTTATTGAAAATTATAAGTATGATGAAAGATGTAAATCTAATTAATTTCTCCAATTTTCTCCATTTTCACTGGACAAAGTTATGTGAAAGATGTAAATTACACAATTAGACTGATTTTCAAAAAATCAAGCTGAAACGTATCTAAACTATTCTTGAGTCCTAAACTATTATTTTTGTTGGTTAGAATGGATGAAAGTCCTACAGTAAATTATGCCGTTAGAATGGATGAAAGTGATGATGTGTCACTATCTAAATTGAAAACAAATAAGGCCATACAAGAAAGACTTAAATGGGGGGAAAAAGGGGTAGAGGTTTGAATTTGATTGCAACAAAAGAAACAGAGAAAGAGAAAATGGACTGAAACAACGAAATGCTGAACATCAAGTCCTCCTTCGAGTCAGGTACCGTTTGTTTTTTTCTGAGGGGGCGGGCAGTGAATTGGTACCTATTGCTTGCTTCCACTACAGGCCCCTCCTGAGATTTCTGGATCTTTTAAAGTGAAAAGAATAAACGAGACTCTATATCAAAATTATATTTATATAATTTTTTATTTTAAAAATATGTATATCACAACATAATAATAAATTTTTTAATAATAATAAAATTTTATAATATTTAAAATAAAAATATGAAAATTATAAATATTAGTATTTATTTAAATTAATTATAAAAATATTAAAAAGAGACTTAAAGAAAGTCACTTCAGCAATAAACAAAGGCTGCTTGTAAAACAAAACTTGCATGGCCTAGTAGTGTAGTTGTTCTTGTTTTTTGGGATTAATTACAATATAAGGAAGGAAAGTTTATATAAATATGAGATAAAATGCATAGTTAGTCTTTTAATTTTGTTAAATGTCTTATTTGGGTCATGTTTTAAGAATTTATTCTTCTGGAGTCCCTTAACTTCATATTTTGTCTCATTTAGGTCATTTACCATTAAATCAATATTAAAACTAACGAGATTTTAGAAAAAATAATTTTCTTAGGCACCTAAACTTTTTCTTGTATACTATTTGCACCCAAACAATTTAAAACTTAATACTTTTACCCAAAAATTTTTATCCACTCTTACGATCACTCTACTGCCGCCGCCGTCACCGCCGCCGCCGCCACCGAAAGTTTCAAAATAAAAACAAAAAAAAACACCGGAGCGTATATTATTATTATGATAATGCAGAAGCTTACAAATTAGGCCACCATACGACTCCTTTTTTTGTGTCTCCTCCCTATCCCCTTTCTTCTTTCTCAATCCTCTCTAACACATAAATTATTGGTTTGACTCCATTATATTTTTTTTGTATATTTCTTCCCTAACTTTTAAACTCTTACAATTAGATACTAAACCGTCAAAGATTAACGCTGTTAATTTTATGTGTGACGAATTACTGAATCAATGGATCAAACTGTCTCGATATTAATAATATGAAAATTGAGTAGCTCCGAACTACAATACATAAATAAATAAAAAATAATAATTCATAATAATTAAGGGAGTAAATAATAATTAAGGATATAACTTTTCCACCTCATTACAACAAAGTGGCAGCTGAATTTGCATCTGGCAGATTGCCCATAACGCATCAAATGTTTGTAGATTCCTTGTACCCACCACCAACTCCAACTTAATTCTCTCTTCTTTCCATATAACGCATGGAGCAGCTCCCCTCGCTATGCCGGATCACCTCGCCCTTCCTCTAGGTTTTCACTTTCCAGGTGAAATTTGGGGTGGCGGAGGACTCAAAGCCAGTGGCAAGCTCCAGTTTTTACGGTGGATAAAGAGTGAAAAACGCTTTCTTGATTAGTACAATTATATATATACTATGTAATAGGCGCACGCGCAGGCTCATTAACAATAATGCACATGCACGCTATATGATTGATTACTTGCTTTTTCTCACACCACCGCCATGTCCCTTCCCATTTCCGGCACCGGCGTCTCTGCTGCTGCTTCCATGTCAGGTGGTCTCTTCTTTCTCGGTTTTGGTCTTCTGGGTACACTTCAAGTTTCACTTTTTAGGCCTCTCTCTCTCTGAAATAAGTTAATTTCCATGGATCAATAACAAGGGTTTTGTCATTTTCATGCGTCTCAATTCTCAGGTGCTGTCTTTTGCAGTTTGATCATTAGAAAAAAAAAAAAAAAAAACGTTTTTTTCTTTTCTTTCTGGTTCATGGTATAAAACTGCTACTATATACAAGTTTCCTAATAGTAACTTACTGTGGAAGACTACGCTAGCTAGCTGTGTCAGAGTTTACTCACTTTTCTTGCTTATGCAGCTTCTGCAGGTTGTGGATCAAACATTTTAAGGGACGTCCCTGTTCACAACTTGGTACCAGTATCTTGGTCTCATCTATTTTTGTTTTTTCGTTCCCTCTTTCAGTCTTTCTCCCTTTTTTGCTTAAAACTTGAGTCAGTGACACAAGTTATTATGACTAGTAGTACTGAAGAAAAAAGTGATGATTTTCAGGACTTTGAGGGGAGTAAAAAGAAAGTTAAGAGATTGTTTGAGCATGTGGACATCTCCATTTCTGCATACGACACTGCCTGGGTTGCCATGGTACCATCTCCTAGTTCTAGGCAAGTCCCATGCTTCCCCAAGTGTCTAAACTGGATACTGGAAAATCAACTTAGCAATGGATCATGGGGTCTTCAGAATCATCACCCCTTGTTAGTCAAAGATACCCTCTCCTCTACTCTGGCGTGTGTACTGGCACTGAAGCAATGGGGTAGTGGGGAAGCACAGATAAACAAGGGTATTGTCATTGATTTATCTGTTTGATATCCTTTTCTGTATTCTATAAAGTGGAGTAATATTTTTCGGTTAATTTTTGCTGCAGGCCTTGATTATATTGGATCAAATTTGGGTTCAATTAGAGATGACAGTCAACTCTCACCTGCAGGGTTTGATATAATATTTCCTGGCTTAATTGAGTATGCTGACCGCTTGAATTTAAACCTTCCTCTGATATCATCTGAGAGAGATGCTATCATTCAGAAAAGAGGTTTAGAGCTTAGAAAGTAAGTAAAATACTGGTTCTATTTATGAAAATCAGATGTGGTACTTTTCAATCATTTTGTCAAGAGAAGTGTTCAACACGAAGTTTCGGTGACAATCGTAAGTCTGTTGATGTAAGCACTAGCATCAAAATAGATTAAAAAAAAAACAGATGTAGGATTCTATGTAATTTATAGAAACTTGGTTTGTTTGCACCTAAATTATCTCTGAATATACCATATAACCATGTTTCAATGATCGATATCATTTTTATCCGGGGACTAGAATAAAAGAAGATCAGCAAAGAACTAATTGGCAAAGAAGTTAGAAAGAACAAAGATCTGATCTTCCCTTTGTATCTAGTTACCAAGGAGGAAAACAGGGAGCGTTCTTGGCTTATATTTTAGAAGGAATTGGGGACCTCCAAGACTGGAAAATGGTGATGAAATGGCAACGAAAGAATGGATCATTATTCAATTCACCATCAGCAACAGCATCTGCTTTTTGCCACACTTGGGATGATGGCTGTTTTTCTTACCTCCAAACAGTCATAGAGAAGTTTGGCAATGCAGGTTTTGTGGCTAAATTTCCCTGCATATTGTTAGCATTCTATTAGTCCAAAACTTCGCTGCTTACTTGTAACTGGTCTTCTCAGCTCCCTCAGTTTATCCTTTCGATATGTATGCTCATCTTTGCATGGTGGATAGTATTCAAAGTTTGGGAATCGAGCGACATTTCAGGGAGGAAATTAAAACTGTATTGGATGACACATACAGGTATTGGTAAATATTGTATCCTCTTCACAACTATGTATTCCCCTCTATATTTTAGAATATAGTACTGTTAGTAACATTTGTTTTACTAGTTAAATATATGTATCAGTTTTTAGAAGAAGTTGATGAAAGGTTGTGTGTTCTCTTGTAAGAAGTTTGAGAAATTAGTTTGAGTTTTCAAGAAGTGGAGGGAAAAATGTAAGGAAATGAGGAGAGAAAATTCTAAGGAAAGTTTAAAGTTTTTGAGAAATTGTTTTGGGTGATGAACATAGCCAAAACTAGAGTTTTGTTAAATATGATTAGCTGAGATTTGTAACATTACCCAACAAACAGGTGTTGGCAGCTGGGGGATGAGGATATATTTCTGGATCCAACCACTTGTGCAATGGCATTTCGACTATTACGAGTAAATGGGTATGATGTCTCCACAGGTACATTTACACTTATTACACATGTTTCTTGAATGGCTTTTGTTAAAAATGATTCATCTGTTTCCAACTTTCCTATAGACCGACTACCAAGATTTTCTGAAGAAAATTCCATCAGTTCACCTGGTTGGTGTTTGAAGGACATGATAGCTGCTTTAGAGTTATTCAAGTCTTCAGAGTTGATGCTACACCCAGATCAGGAAACAATTCTAGAGGAACAAAGCCGAATAACTAGACGGTTCTTGGAAAAGAAACTGTCGAATGGTTCTAGATGTTTGGACGGTTTTCAGGCATATTTCCAGCAAAAGGTAGCTTCTCAGGAAGCATGCACCTTTCATTTTCTTGTTCCTTCTTTAATTTTACATGCTGATTAAGCATTCTGGGCAATCATTTTCTTTCTTCCTTGTTTTAGGTGGATGACGCCTTTCAATTTCCCTTTCATGCAAATTTGGAACGATTAGCACATAGGAGAAATATAAAGAATTATGTTGTAGATAGCACAAGGGTTCTAAAAACTTCATTTTGGTACCTCTTTTAGCACTTTAACGCCTCTATTATTATTATTATTATTATTTATATCACGAGTAGTTTCTACATATTGTAGAAGGTTGCTTAATTATTTTTTTCTCTTGAAACTTTTATGTTTTGCACCAGTTCCTTAAATATTGCCAACAAGGAAATTCTAAAATTGGCGGTGGAGGAGTTCAATTATTGTCAATCACTTTATCATGAAGAGCTTAAATATCTAAAGAGGTGATTGTTCATTCACTCAAGCTTATGTTATGGGGCTTTTCTTTGTAGCATGCATGTGACCCGGTCCATCAGAAATCAGGGATTTCGTTGCTTCATTGTCATCATCAGTCCTAGGATCTGCTTTAAGTTGTGCTAGTGATTAGTGAATGAAAATGTTTACTTGATGGCATTGAATTGGAAGATTACATTTTATGCCCTTGATTGTTCATGTTGAAACAAAATAGTAATAGCAATTCCATGAATGTTAGTCTAGTCTAATCGTCTAAACGTGATCTGATTTACTTCATAATAACATGTTATCTACAGGTGGGTTGAAGAGAGTAAATTGGACAAACTAAAATTTGCAAGACAAAAGTTGGCTTACTGTTACTTCTCTGCTGCTGCAACAATATGCGCTCCTGAACAATTTGATGCACGTATCTCATGGGCCAAAAATGGCGTCCTTACGACAGTGGTAGATGATTTCTTTGACGTAGGAGGTTCGATGGAGGAACTAGAAAACCTTATTCAGTTGGTCGAGAAGTATGCATTTCCTCTTTATGTTTCCATTCTCAATAATTTCTTCTTGCTCCATGCTCTCTTAATTCTCTTACTGCAAATGCTGTTTTTTTTTTTTATTTCTAAAATTGGAACTCAGGTTCGAGTCACCGGTTGGAATTAGTTTTCATTCACAAGAAGTCAAAATCATATATTCAGCACTTCACGATTCAATCACCGAGATCGGGAGCAAAGCATTTTCGTTGCAAGGAAATGATATTACTGGCCATGTCACCGAGATAGTAAGATGCTAATCCTGTTTTTCTCACCTCAATATTCGAATGCCTTATTTAATCACTTTGGAAATGGTTTGTGTCATCTTACATCGAGTTTCACCATTTTGATGTATAAGCAAACTTTGGATTAATCAACATAACCTGAAACTGACTTTGCTTATTGCAGTGGTTGGACTTACTAAGGTCTATGCTGGTTGAAGCACTGTGGTCGAGGAATAAAACCGTGCCATCAATGGACGAATATATGCAAAATGGATATGTATCTTTCGCTTTAGGACCTATAATCCTACCAACTCTATACCTTATCGGTCCTAGGCTCTCATTAGAGGTTGCAAATGGCCCAGAAACAACCAACATGTTTAAGCTTGTGAGCACTTGCGGGCGTCTTCTTAATGATATTCAGGGCTTCAAGGTTAGTAAAGTCACCCATCCAAAAACTAGTTTTGTTCTTTCGAGTCCAAATCTGTTATCCCTTTTCCCTTGTCCCCTACTATAAATTTCTAACACCGTTAACTGTTCTGTTTAAAAGTTAACAGATAAATTAACGGTGTTAGAAATTTATAGTGGGGGACAAGAGAGTACAGGGAAGGGGAAAAATGGGATAACAGATTTGAACTCTGTTCTTTCAACCTGATATGGAGTCTAGATCAATCTTTCTCATCATAAGTAAATAACTAACGGTGTTCACCATTTTGTTAATTTTCTAATAGAAAATGTAACACTGTTAGTCACTTATAGTGGGGATAGGGAGGGGACACAAAAAAAAGGAGACGTGACCTCTCTCCCTGATATGTGTAGTTCCTTACACTTGATGTGCTGCAGAGAGAATCCGCAGAAGGGAAACTGAGCGCTGTAAGTTTGCGAATGATCAACGGGAATGCTACGTGCACCGAAGATGTCATCGAGGAGATCAAGTGTGTTGTCGATGATCGGAGGAGAGAACTGTTGAGTGCGGTTTTGGAGGGGGAAGGTGGAAGCATGGTTCCAAGAGGTTGCAAGGAGTTGTTCTGGAAAATGTGCAAGATCCTGCATCTGTTCTATGTGAAGGATGATGGTTTCACTAAACATGAAATGATGAATGCTGTGAACTCGGTGATTGGTGACCCAATCCTCCTCTCTGATGATGTATAATAATTAATCTCATGATGTTATGATTTGGACCACAGCCAAACTATGCTTATTTTTCGTTATTTTTCGGTATTTAATATATGATTTATTTTAATATAACTTTTCATATAGATTATAATTGATGTTTAAATTTTATAAATATATATTTTTTCTAATTTTTTTCCACTAATAATCAGAATAGATAAATTAATGTTAATCGATATCGAAAGTTAAACATTGAACAGATTAAGAGTAGAAGATTGATAGGCTCTTCAGTGAAATAATTTTTGTTTTTTTTTTTGAGAATTTTAAGTAGATTGTAGTAAATGTGATAAAATTGATGATAGATTCATTTATCATATTTGAATTAACATTGAGTTCATATTAAAAAAGAAAACGAAAACTCATCAGTGGCAGTATTTTGTTTTCAAAATAATTAAGCTCTTAAAACTTCAAAAAAATACTTGACGTGCAAATTGGTTCACTGAGATGCTTGCTCGCACTGTAAGCAAAAGGTTGAAGACCTAAGGTGAGATTCTTGTCCGACAAATAGGTAAGGAATCCCAATTCACAGTAAAGTGTGTGTACCAAATGATTGGAATCCCAATTCACAAGATATTTAAATCTTTAGGGATTAGTTCACTAACTAAATTTCTCAATTTTTTTCCTTTAATTTTCTAAATTATAATACATTTAATAATCTTAAACCTATCAATTTTTTATCAAATTTCTTTACGCATACATCTCATCCATCAATCAAAATACACATTTTTAAATTTCTAAAAAATAAATTTCTAATTTTGTTGAACTTAACCTACAGATTGTCTTCACCCCACTTCTACTCCATCCCCAAAAGACATTTCTTGAGTTTGGTTTAGACAAAGAATAGCACCAACCAATAGAATAACGACACGTGGTGATAACTTCCATATTAAGTACACGTGTACCCACTCATCCCTATCATTCGACTCTTCCCACTCCCAGTCCCGGCCTTCGTCGCGTTGAAGTCAGCTCAGCTCATTTATTTCCTTGTAATACCATTTTTGCCCCTCCTAGTCCTTGCTCGCTATACCACAAAAACAAAAGCATTACGATTTACAAAAAAAAAAAAAAAAAAAAAAAAAAATTTTAAAAAACAAAAACCCCCTTCCAACCTCACAAAACAGGACCCC
>JBBYHH010339378.1:0-12205 GCA_038382905.1 Daphne laureola | reverse complement strand
AAATATTATTTTATAAAAAAATAATGAATTTAAAATTATTAAATATATTAAAAATTAAAAAAATAGGATAAAAATTTCTAAAAATAATTTTTTTTTCTACCCTGAACTGAGAGCCTTGGGGACAAAAACAATTTGATAGAGGCCACGGGAAACAACATCATTGGCGAATTGGCTTCTCTGCAATGATAGTTTGGACATATGTAGTAGATTTTGTAATAATAATTATTTTTTTTCATAAATTTTAAATTAATTTTTTTATTTAAGTTTTAA
Organism: Daphne laureola; assembly: GCA_038382905.1. Classification (NCBI taxonomy): domain Eukaryota; kingdom Viridiplantae; phylum Streptophyta; class Magnoliopsida; order Malvales; family Thymelaeaceae; genus Daphne; species Daphne laureola. The sequence continues at coordinate 11,935 of JBBYHH010339378.1, read as the reverse complement.
TAAAAGTAAAAATTACAAAAGTGTAACTGATATCTTTTCTTTATTCATCACTATATTTTAGATATATCGTTAATTCATCTATTAGTTTTTTAATAAAATAATTTAATGATATTAATAAAATACAGTGAAAAAAATGTGATGACGGATTTGAACCAAAAAGTTACTAGACATTTAACTAATTCAAATATACATATTTAAATAAATTATTTTTTTATTCTATCTAATTCCATAAAACCTCCCCTCATTTTTTAATGTCATTTGGCATCCTGACAGCATACTGGGGTGCTCTCTTTGCACCGCAGAGAAGCCAATTCCATTCATTTCTCCCTCCTTTGCAGAATAAAGTTAAAAAAAAAAAAAAGTTTGGGGAACATTAGACATAAGGCTGAGGGCAAGAATCATGCAATTAAAAATTGTGTGAAATAGAAGCAGGCAGCCAACCCAAAATTGATTTGATTAATAATAACGCCGGGGCGGGGATGATTTCATGTTTATCTCCATAATTCTCCAGTCCGCTGTTTTGTTATAAATATTTGGATTCCAGGAACCCAACACAAAACCCAGAAATTAATCAATCATACTAGCTACTAGCTACTACTATATAGTTTCTGTTTCTGGTGTCTGCAGATATGGCGAAGCTGAAAGAGAAGCTCGTCTCGTTTATAAACAACAGATGGCTGGTTTTCGTGGTGGCAATGTGGATACAATCATGCGCAGGGATTGGGTATTTGTTTGGCAGCATATCCCCCGTGATCAAGACTTCTCTCAACTACAATCAGAAGCAAATCGCGAGACTAGGCGTCGCCAAGGATCTTGGAGACAGCGTCGGATTCTTGGCTGGAACTCTGTGTGAGCTTTTGCCTTTATGGGGTGCGTTGCTTGTTGGTGCTATCCAGAACCTCGTCGGCTATGGTTGGGTTTGGCTGATTGTCACCGGAAGAGCTCCTGTTTTGCCTTTATCCGCTGTGAGTAGTAGTTGAGTTACGAAGACGTTTCTATTTTTAATCTGTCATCTGATGCTGACAGATTCCATCTCCTAACAAATTCTTTCATCCTGGGAAAATGAAATGAAGTAGATCCTGGGATTCAGACAGATCAACTTTCTGTAGTAGTTGGTGGATCCCTTCCCTAATTAATACTGCAATATATATATAGTAGTTGAAGTGGATTTATCGTTTATTCTGTGATTTTGGTAGCTTCAAATGCTTTTTTTTTTCATAATTTCTCTGGGTTCTCTTTGTGTGAATAACTATCAGCTCAAATTAGCAAACATGAACTGAAAATCTCATGTAAGATGCTTCAAGGGTTTTCTTGTTTTCTAGTATTAGATGATTAAGGCTGCCTGCTCAGTTACTGCTGCTTTAATCATTTACTACTTTGTTAGAGATTCCTGAATCTGAATATGACATCAACTTGTACCTCAAATGCTAATGCACACCAGTACACAGATGTGCATCCTTATATTTGTTGGAAACAATGGTGAGACCTACTTCAATACCGCTGCTCTGGTTTCTGGTGTGCAAAACTTTCCCAAGAGCCGAGGCCCTGTGGTCGGAATACTCAAAGGCTTTGCTGGATTAGGTGGTGCAATTTTGACTCAAATATACACAATGGTTCACTATCCCGATAAGGCATCTCTCATCTTTATGGTTGCGGTTGGTCCAGCAATGGTAGTCATTGCTCTGATGTTCATAATCAGACCTGTGGGTGGACATAGACAAGTCCAGCCTTCTGATGGTTCAAGTTTTACATTTATTTATACGGTGTGCCTATTGTTGGCTTCATACTTGATGGCAGTTATGCTGCTTGAAGATTTAGTTGATGTGAACCACACCATTATCATGGTATTTTCAGTGATAATGTTGTTTCTCCTAGTAATCCCCATTGCAATTCCTGTCAAACTTAGCTTTTTCCCGGATCTTGGGGAACCAACAGAAGATCCTCTTCTGCCAAAGCTCGAGCAACAAGAACAAGGGAAATCTGAGGATTATGGACAGGAGGTTATATTCAGTGAGTTGGAAGATGAGAAACCTAAGGATATGGACTTGCTACCTGCATCAGAAAGGCGAAAACGTCTTGCTCGGTTGCATTCAAAGCTGTGCCAAGCAGCTGCTGAAGGAGCTGTGAGGGTGAAGAGGAGAAGTGGTCCACATAGAGGGGAGGACTTCACCTTGATGCAGGCCTTGATCAAAGCTGACTTTTGGCTCATATTTTTCTCTCTTTTGTTGGGCTCCGGTTCAGGGTTGACCGTGATTGATAATCTAGGTCAGATGAGCCAATCTCTTGGATATGACAATACTCACATATTTGTCTCCATGATCAGTATTTGGAACTTTCTTGGTCGAGTTGGCGGAGGATTCTTCTCCGAAATCATTGTGAGGTAAAAACTTATTGCATTCATATTGCTGATTTATTCCATATCGCTGGCTGGCTTTGCTTCATTCTCTTTAAGAATTCTACTCTCGCATCTCTAAACAGGGATTATGCATATCCAAGGCCTGTTGCTATGGGGGCAGCACAACTTGTAATGGCTGTTGGCCACGTCTTCTTTGCTATGGGCTGGCCAGGAGCAATGTACATTGGCACTCTTTTGATAGGGCTCGGCTACGGTGCTCACTGGGCAATCGTGCCAGCCACTGCATCCGAGCTCTTCGGCTTGAAGAAGTTTGGAGCCTTGTACAATTTCCTTACGCTTGCAAACCCTGCCGGTTCTCTTGTCTTCTCAGGCTTAATTGCTAGCAGTATTTATGACCTTGAAGCAGAGAGGCAAGCTCACAAACATGTAACCCGGCCACTAGGAGTACAATCGATTTTGTTGGCAGTGTTTGATGATGATGAACCGCTAAAGTGCGAAGGTGCCATATGCTTTTTCCTAACTTCCATGATTATGTCAGCATTTTGCATCGTCGCAGCTGCATTAAGCATGATTCTTGTCTACCGAACTAAGATTGTTTATACACATCTGTATGGGAAGTCTCGCAATTGAGTACCAGGAAGACGTACGTACGAGTAAGTTTTAAAAGCATCTCATCCATGATTAAAAATGCTGCTCCTACTGAAGAATTTACATGGATGTCATCAAGTCATAGATATATGGTGCTAGTATTGCTGCCTAAAAGATTGGACTTGTAAGGGGTGCATGCTGTCCGATCAGTAGTAGTGTGGTTTGCTTGTAAGGAAGATGCATTAGCCATTCAAACTAGCTGAGACTTTAGTATTATAAAGTTCAGCATGTTCTCTGGAGTTACCAATCGATCCTGCTTTCGGGTGGGTGTCGAGATGTCGTATCTTGATGAACATTTGGATTTTATTCTTTTGAGAACCAAACCAAGGGTTCTTGTATTCTTTTTACTTGCTTGGAGTTGAATCAACATGTTCATGCTTTCATAGAGTATTTGTTTGTTTGGGTAATTACTGCTAGTATTCCTAGCTTTTATGCGGTAACTTCAAATGTGGTGGTGTTTTGATACAGCCAGCCAATCATGAAGTACAGTACAATTTAGTACTCCTCCTGTAAATCTGTTTGGATTTCAATTCCATGTGAACATATACATATACCAGGAGGAGGCCTCAAGCCATATTCTAATTCATAACATCTATTTGCGTGTATCTCAAGGAATCTCTAACAAAAGAAGTCTTACGTACCAAGTAAGCTAGCTCTGCAGCAATGCAATGCCCAATACCAAGTAATATTGATTTGATGTGACAAGGCCAAATTGAAGTGATTTCCTTTTAATTGTCTAAGAAAAACTGAAAATTTACCATTTTTTAGAAACTTGTTAGCATCAATTTTACTTTATTATTTTCAATTTCTCGTCTTCATTCATCCAATTACCTTTATCTTATACAGTAGTATTCTCTAATTTAACTTCATTATTATTTTTATTAAATCTACACTAATCTTTACTTATGGCCAGTCAAAGTGTGAAACAGACGAGATTTACTCCGCCGAGTATTACACACAAAAAAGAAGCAAAAAACAGAACAGATAGAGAGTTTGCGTAACGCTTGAATTAGCGTTCTCAAACAAAACAAGCCGATCCCAACGCCATTCCGAAAAGGAATCATTTCATACTAATTCATTGAGAAGATCGATCGAGATGGACGCCATCGACTCTCCGCTGAGAGAGTTCTCTAAGGACAGCGTTCGTCTCGTCAAGAGATGCCACAAGCCTGACGGCAAAGGTTTATTTTAGGAATTGTTCTTCCTTTCCATCCCCTGAATGATTGATATGGCGACGAGTCTCGCGAATTTGATTGTATGAGAATATTCTTGAAGCATCATCAATCAGCAATGGTAAGTGCAAGGCTCCTGGTTTTACTAGTGAATGGAATTTTCTGACAATCATCAAGAATTTACTGAATTTTGTAGGATATTGTCCTTAACCTGTGAAAAATAGTCCAAAAGAGTGATGTTGGCCTTGCCAAAGCTCAAAACACTGATGAACAAATCTTTTGGAGTTAAATTCTAGGCATTTGATGTGAATGGGAATTGTGAATTTGATGCTTGACATGTACACATCTACAACAAGGAAATATGGACTCTAAGCATGGTCTAAATGTAGTTATAGTGAAGCACGGACCAGGCCACGGAGCGGGAGGCATTTGCGACATCAGCAAGCTGCATTATCTGAAGCATCCGCTGCAGAAGCAAATACAAGTTTTGGTTGAGCTGCAAAGCCTTCCTTTCTTGCCTTCTTGCGTTCACGCCGCATCCTGAAATACTCTCTTTTTCTTGCTCTATGGCTGTTGGGATTTTCAGGTTGCACTTCTCGGGGATAAACACTCACCTACAAGTAAAAATGACAGTTGAAAAGCCAATGTCTTAATGAACAGAACAAATCTGCTTTTTCGCAAACATTCACATCCAGCAACTTCAGAATGTACCTTCTTCCTGTCAGGACCGAACTTCTCAAATTTAACAAGCCCGTCAATCAAAGAAAAGATAGTATGATCTTTCCCTAGCCCCACGTTGTTCCCTGGGTGGACCTGGAAAAGCAAAAAAAAAAAAAAACATTCAGAAGCAATACAAGGAAAACAGGCACCATGAAATTAATGCATTACAGGAGACTCAAGCTCACATATTAACCAAGTTAAAAGAATTCAGTTACAAAATTATAGGAGTACTTCAGTAGATCTCTGGAATTGCGACTGAGCCTTAATTCCATTACAAAAAAGAAGTTCAAACATGATTGACACAAATTGTCCTATCAAGTTACTGGCTACCAGTCAGCTTCACATATTCACCAAAAATATACTAAGTGAACATTTTGCACTTCCAACAATCATTCTGATGACCTGAGATTAGCAATGGTCAATGAAGGTATAAGATGCCAGACTCTCAGCTGGAGAATGGAAAAGGAAACATTGTTTTCATAATATAATGCACTTTTACGTAAAATTTATAGATATTGTCGATCCTTAATAGTTCAACGACCAAAGATACACTGTCAACGTAACAAAGGCAAATGTTGATCACAGATTCACGCAACCACCTGTTGGACACAAATCTTTCACAACCATCTTGTTTATGATTATTTCCAAGAGGAAAAAAATCATCCAGTGAAAATTTCTCGTCACCGAAGCTCTATTACAGTAAACCACCAGGAGCCCAGAACACTAACTTCAAACACTAGATGATCATCCTTCTCTACATATAGCCTACTCAGGTTTGAGGCTCAGAAAAAGTGAAGACTACGCCAAGCAGAATATACTCATCTTTACAAACGTATATTGCCCTGATGACACTCCATAAATAAAATTAATTCAAAACACATTCAAGCTCCTTGCACTGTATTATCAAGAAACTAACCTCAGATTCTAGATGATCATCCTCCATAAATAGCCTACAGCTACATTCAAGCAGAACATACTTATCTTTACAAATTTATAGTATTACCCAGACCTCCATAGATAACTTCCATTGATAACACGTTCAAGTTTCTTAAGGGGTCAATCAAGAAAGTAGGCAAAACCAATTTAGCACCCTAATCATCTAAAAGCGGAGAGAAGAGCAGATTATTACGACAGTTAAGAGCTAAACAGAAAAACGACAAAGATAGCGAGAACTCAGAAATGGCTACCTTGGTTCCGCGTTGCCTTATGATGATAGCCCCTGGTTTAGCAACCTGGTCACCGTAAATTTTGACACCGAGTCGCTGACCTTTTGAATCTCGTCCATTCTTGGTGCTCCCAGCCCCTTTCTTGTGAGCCATTTCGATCGTAAGAGGAATCGACGGCCTCGAACCAAATGAAGTTACTGGAGCCAGTTGAACAAACCCTAAATCTCCCTTAAAAAACTTGGAAGACGAACTTGACGACAGAGAGAGACCGAGGAATGCGCTCGCCAGATTGAAACCCATAGTCGCAGTCGCCATTTACGAATCTGAGTAAATTCAAGCAGATGTATAAGCAAATGAGTGAGTTGAAGCGAAGAAGAAGAAGAACCTTATCGTGGAGCTTAGCTTCACAATTGAGATGGTCCCAATTATTCTCAACAAAGGCCTTTATGTATAAGCAAATGAGCAAATCAGTCCTCATATATCAAACTCATTCAACTTACCACTTCCTCCTCTCCCGCCTGAACTTTGCCGATTGACCCGCGCCGCTACCACAGCTGCAGCAAAAACTCCTCGATCCACGACAGTCGCAATTTGAAGATTTCAGAGAAAATGTTGGGTTCCCATGATCGAGACAGCTACCAAGCTCCATGCATATTCAACCTCTGTAACCCCAAATTAAACGCCGATGATCTTCGATTATCATCAATCGATCAATATCTAGAGTGAAAAACAAGGCCGCCGGCCGGCACGATCGATCCAGATGAAGCTCCACGGTCACCGGCAATTACTACCGCAGAAGCCATGGCTCCTGGCCGTGTTAGGCGGCGCGTCGTTCGCCTGCGGCCTCATTGTGATCAGCTTCAGCCGGACCCTGACATCCCCTTCCAACCCTTCCTTCTGCTCCCTCCCGAACGCCGACACCAGCGCGGAGGCCGCCGCCATCTCCGCCGACTACGCCACCACACCGACCCAGCTCCTGGCGATCCTCCACTACGCGACCTCACGCGCCGTCCCGCAGCTCTCCACCGCCGAGATCCGGACCGCTTTCGACGTCCTCAAGGAGCTGTCTCCCTGTAACCTCCTCATCTTCGGCCTCGGCCATGACTCCCTCCTCTGGGCGGCTCTCAACGCCCGCGGCAACACCCTCTTCCTTGAAGAAGATCCCAAATGGCTCCACAATGTTCTCCAGCACGCGCCAGTCCTACGCGCTCACTACGTCGTTTATTCCACGCGCCTCCACCAGGCCAGCGAGCTCCTCCACTTTTATAAGCAGGAGCAAGATTGCTGGCCCCATCAAGTTCGCCTCAGAGGTACTAATGCACCGGTACACATTTCCTGCATACTTAATCATGACAATTAATTTTACTATTATGTTTCTATTTCTATGTGAACTTATAGTCTTAATTAATTTTTGACAATTAATTACTATTATAAACTTCATGCCGATCACAACGTAATTGAGATTAAAGCGTTGCTGATGATGAATGAAAGAGCCCATAATTTCTTAAGTATTTGTGATTGTTTTGTTGTTGCAGGTAACGTGAGGTGCAAGTTAGCGCTGAGTGAGTTGCCGGAGGAGGTGTATGACAAGGAGTGGGATCTGATACTGATAGATGCGCCGAAGGGGTTCCACGATGCGGCACCGGGGAGGATGGCGGCGATATTCTCCGCGGCGGTGATGGCGCGTGGGAGGAAGAATTGGGGGCTGACGCATGTGTTTCTACATGACGTGAACAGGAAGGTAGAGAGGGTGTATGCGGCGGAGTTCTTGTGCAGGAAGTATTTGGTGAACTCTGTCGGAAGGCTTTGGCATTTTGCTATACCACCAGCTGCCAACATCACCCATCTTGGTGCTGATTCTACCTACAAGTTTTGCTAGCTACCAACACACCATATCTTGATGTTAAGTACATACTTGCTTTCAAAGTAAATGCTACTTTTCTCATCAACATGCTTCCAAAACAGTTACTCCCTATGTCACACATGTGCAGGTGGGTTAGAACGCATATCACGGATTTAATCTCAGGGTTTCTGGAGGTGGATTATTTTCTAACCGACTAGGGTTTGTGGAGGTGGTGTTGGATTTGGCCCCTCCGGAGCTCCACCTCTGCGGGTTCGCGTATATCCGCAACCACTGTCGTTCCTGACATTCTATGGATTCTAGGTAAAATGAAAAAATGAGATTCTAGATAAAATGAAAAAAATAGTACATTTTTCCTTCAACCTCCATCAACGTTATCAATCATCCAAAAATTTCCTCATTGTAAGGTCACCCCTTATCACCTACAAAGAAAAATAAAAAATAAATCACAAAAAACGGCTTCTATGAGCATTATGGAATGCAAAATTATTAATAATAACATCAACATCAATGTTTTTTTAATAAATCATTCTCAATTGATAATATTATCAAATCATTCAACCTTTCTTGTGACATTGATGACCTCAAGTAGGTTTTTATCAACTTTAGCTTTGAAAAACTTCTTTCAGCTGATGCTACAGTTACATGCACAGTTAAAAAAATTATATAAGCAATGGAAACATTCGGATAACAATCTAAAGATTTTATAAAGTTAAGAATTTCAATGGCAGATATTGACTCATCTGGCAAAGTCGTTCGCAACACTTTTAATTCAGAGTAAAAATCATTTAAATCAACATCGGATGAATCACCATGAGAAAATGTGGAGTGAATATTAACACAAGATTCTCTCAATTCCTTGTCATTGGATCCTCGAAAAGCCAAGTTATGTTTAACAATACATTTTACAGCATAAAATATTATAAACAAAACTTGTCTCCAACGCTCCTTCTCTTTTATTATCTCTTCTTGCAAACTTTTATCAATTGTTTGATTTTTATCCAACATTTCTCTCAGTTCATTTCAAATATTCATATTATTCATATGTTCTACACTATTTTCATGTTTTTTTAACCTCTCGTTAATATGCTTCCAATCACGTAAACCCTCATTTACTAACAAACTTCGATTACTAGCAGATTTGAATAATTTGCAGCAAAAACAAAATATTTTGTCAACACTTTTGTAATAGATTAACTATTTTCTATCACTAATCTCACAATTACTCAATTTTTTTGAAAAATAGGAATAAGAAAAATGCCTATTATTATCATCCAAGGGAAAATCAAGATTCGATTCTCTAATAGGTCTATTTTCTACTATAATGTCTCTTGATTTATTATCAAGATTCTCCCAATTCTTAGGATCAAAAAAATTTAAAGATAAAATAGTTTCATCTTCATCAATAGGTTCATTTGCATTATTGATTTCATCATTTTCATTGACATCATTATGCAAGAATTCATTGTCATTCACATCATCAGTGACGGAGCCACATATAACTTGGGGTGGGCCATGGCCCCCCTAAAATTTTACAAATTAACTAGTATATAGTAGTATTAATATATTAATTGAGATAACAATTATTATTTTTATGTTTAAATAAATTACATAAGGTTCATTTGAATAATACATTGGTAATTAAAACTTTTAATTGAACTTAATTAATTGATTCAATTCACAAAATTGTATCCATTTAGCCTAACAAATAGTCGAGTAACTGAAAATCTAAAACTATTTTTTTATATCGTATTATTTTATAGTAATATATTAATCTTTTGACAAACATTTTTCTTGTCATTATTTAATCTTATTTTTTGTCAGTTATTGGCCCCCCGAACAAAAAATTCTGGCTTCGCCACTGCACATCATTATTCAAATGTTCATTCTCATTGATATCATTATACCAGAATTCATTTTCATTCACATCGTTATTCAAATTCTCATTTCTCATTGACATCATCATGCAAATTTTCATTGGTATTCAAATTATCATGAGAATTTCCTACTCTTAAAACAAATTTCTTAAGAGCTCTTTGTTTTGATTTTCTCAACTCTTCTTCACGTTTTTTCTTTTTTCTTTTTTAACATCCAAACAAATGCTTTTTGGGCAACATAGTACTCCCTCCGTCCCACAAAGATTGCAACATTTCTTTGCTGTTTTCACAATATTTAATCTACGATTTATTTTTATGAAGTCATAGACATGTAAAGTTAAATGATTCATATGCTTCTCATAATTTGCAATCTAATCTTTTTAGATATACTTTTTTCTATGTTTTTTCTCACTGTTTATCTTAGTTAAATTTTGAGTCAAATACCGCAACTTGAAACAGTAAAAGAAATATTACAATATTTGTGGGACGGAGAGAGTATTATTTAGATTTGTGATTGAGTTGGGTTTAAAGATTTTATTAATCTCATAATTTGTAATTTATACATAAAATTTAAATTAATCTCATAATTTATAAAAATGCACACTATATATTCCATCGTTTAAAAAATATTAGGGGTGGCGGTAGTCACCCCCGTCATATAACACATAACAGCTCCGCCACTGCCGACCCTAGCCCCAAAATTTTGGGTTCCGGCTAATTCAACCCGAACTCAATTTAGGGTTGGTTTCAGGTACAACATGTAAGGGTACCCTGGGTGTATTTTCGGGTCGTGTTGTCCTGAATTATGCCAATTTGACCCGACTTTCAACATTAGGTGTTTGGTTTAAGGATTATAGGAATGTGAATTTTTTAAATTGCATGAATTCATGGAATTTGGTGTTTGATTCATTTTGAAAAATAATTATTTACCATTCTCAAAATCTTACGATTCCTTTTCAGAAATTTTTGGATTCAGAATACCAGCTATAAGTAAAGTATTCTTAGAATATGTAGAATTATTATATTTAAAAAATTACAACAAAATCCTCAAACTTTATATATTTACATATTTGAACCGTGAACTTTTAAAAACTTTACAAAATGATCCCTAAAATTTACACATTTAGTCTCTGGACTTTTGTGCTTCATCTCTCCATTTATTATTGCAACACTTTCTTTTTTGAGCGTCCCTAATTAATGTTTGCAATGTTTCCTTATCTCCATTCTAGCAAAGATGATACATTTGACTGAGTACGAAGATTAAGAAATATTGTTAATTAGATGGTAAAAATGAAGTAAGCATATAAGACAAAAATAGTTGTTTTGAGTGGAAAGGGAAATGAAGGGTAATAAGGTAAAGGTGGTGTAAAAATGTTTCCTTTTTAGGAAACGTAAACGTATCAATTTTGTTGGGACAACCCAAAAAAGAATATATATTAATTTTATTGGGACGGAGGAAATAACTGTTTTCAAGTAAAAATACAAATTTATCCTTTTAAATATCTCCACTTATTTTATTTTTTTTATTATTTGATTTGACATGACTAGCTCTACTGACTCCACTAATTCAACTTTTATCCAATTTTTTTTATTATCTAATTTGACATCACTGACTCCACAAACTTCACTCTCTCAACACTCTTTTTCTTAGGGTTAATTTTCTCCAACTTTTACATTTTTCGAATCTTCTTAATCTTCCTTTCAAAACGAAAGGTTGCGATAAATAAGAGACTAATGAAGTAAATTTTACAAAAGGTCACTATAAAATTACATGTTTATTCCCTAATCTTTTGTAAAAGTTACAAAATGGTCCTACTAGTAGAATAATAAAATATTCCATCAAACATAAGATTGTGAAAATATTAATTTCTATTTTCGATTATTGATACTTTCTATATATTCATAGTCACTAGACCGGAAACAAAATTCTCTATAGAAGTTCAAATCTTTTTTTCCAAGGATTAGCCTCAACCAAACGATTCAGCTTCATCAAAGAAATAAAAATATTAACACACAAGTTTTAACATAAAATATATTTCGTATCGTTACAACTAGTGAAAATTCAACTTCTCTTGGAGAAGTTTAAGTTGTTTAGAGCTATCACAACGTCAACAGTGTTCTAGGGGGGGGGGGGG
>JBBYHH010339377.1:0-20749 GCA_038382905.1 Daphne laureola | reverse complement strand
GTTTACTTTATCGGGAAGTGCTTGCCTGAGGCAGCCTTCTTTCGGAGCATCTGGTCTGAGCTGAGCTCAGTATATCTACTATCTGTTGGTATTCTGTTTTGCAGGAGCAAGGATTGCTTCTAAGGTACATTCTGTCTTCCGCATGTTTGGACCGTCTACGTGGGTTTCCCACACTACTGTGCTGCATTTTTATAGGGACTGTCGCACCACCGCCCTCCGACCCTGCGACTGCTTCCCGCCGGGCCGTGTGTGCAGGGGGTGGTGTGACACCATACATCTGAGATTTGCCAAGTAAGGGCTCAACCTTCTTGAATATGCATCACTAGGACGCTTTATGCTATTTGGGTTGGTTGAAGCTAGTCTCGGGCTGATGGTGGGGCCTGGTGACTCCCGACACTAGTTACATGATAAGGATAGAGGTGTGCAGGTTTTTAAGCGTGAGACTTACAAATCCCTTATGATGATGTTCTATGATCACTTAGTGATTGATATGGATTTATGATGATTAAATTATTAATGGATTTATGAGGTTCCGTGATGCGTATGATCATTTCTGCGAACTTAATGGATATGGTTTATGGTTATTCCACTATGTTAAGTGATGATGACGGTTACGGGGTTCCTAGGCCCCTCGCTGGTACCATGTGCATGTAATGATAGGGAAACCCTGCTCGGTTGTAAAATGCTAATCGGGGGCCATCATTGTGTGTGGGATGGATAATGATATGATGGAACATTCATGATGAAGAAAAGTGCATTGCGTATCATTCATTCATATTTATATAGGTTGCATGAACTGTAGTATATTGCATACTGTACATACTAATATTGTCATTGCAGGTATGTTCAATAGACCTTTATTATTACCTACGCTCTTACTGAGTTCTCTCAGGAACTCACCCCCTTATAATTTATACTTTTTAGGAGCTTCAGGTTCTAGACCCGCAGAGTAGTTCCCACCTAGTCTTATTGTGATTTTGTACCCGAGGTATAAATTAGCTCTTTATGTGATTGTGATTTATGATAATGGGACGGGGGTGAACTCGATTGAGAAATGAATATGATATGGAAATGAATATGATATGTGAAGAATAAGTATGATAATGGAAAATGGAAAGTATATGGGAAATGAATTTTCTGGATTTTCTGGATGAGCACTTATACATATGGCTAACGGTTAACTCTTATTATCTTATGTATATTCAGCAGCAGCAGCAGTATCAGGTGTTGATTTTCGGAGTCTTACAGATCCGATCACCTGAGCAGAGTATGTACTTTCTGGTGGCAAGTGGCTCTGTAGATGTAGATTGCATATGCACATGTTGAAGTATGTTCTATGATTGAAGGATTGCTGAGTTTTGGAATATGTATATGATGAGATGTTTTACTGAATTCTAATTATGTTTATGATTATCTTAGAGCACTTGCCCAATACAGTAGGGACAGGACTCTTTTCTGGTGGATCTGTGTTGGGCGGAGCTCAGCTAAACTGTACATGAATGCTGAAATTTTCAGGGATGTAATTGATGTAAAAGTGCAGGAATTGTGCGTTGTTGAAATGCTATGTTCTAGTATTGTAAACAGGATATTGAAAATGTAACTAGGGATCAGGTTACGGATACTGCCCACTAAAGTGTCTCCCCATTACGTTAAGTGACCGTCACCCCGTCCCTCTGGACCTGCGTCCGCTTCCACCGGGCCGTGCATGAAGGGGGCGGTGACAGAAACATCACCATATTTTGCCTTCACAACATCCTAGATGCATTTGGCAGTCTCAATGGTAGAGAACTCAACCATTATCTCATCTATCATAGTAGAGAGAAGTGTCACCCGACACAAGTTGTCTCTTTTCACGTATGTCACATAGACAGTCCCATCACCACCAGTCTCAGGAGGATTGACCACTTTGGTCAGGACATCAAGAGTGTCTTGCTCAATCAGGATAAACTTGGCCTTTTGTTGACAGATTGAATACTTTTCACCATCCAATTTTAGGTCCTTGTTCAATTCAATAATTATATTCTTACTTGCCATCTATAATGATGCAATCACATGTTTTAATGTTCAATCAACACATAACAAGACTTATTCAAGCAATAAGCATATAAAACTATTTCATACATGGAAAAAGAGATGCATATAGAACTCAATTAGAAACATACAAATAAGTTTCCATAATTTCATACACATGTTCTTAATGAGCCTTCCAAGAAGGTTCTTTATTAAATTTCACTAGTACATTCGGTCATGTAACACATATATGTGTCATTCATGTAACACCATCTTGGACTATTGTCTCTCAACTCCTTAGTTATTGTAAGTACATTCTTAGGAAAGATGGAGGGGTCACAAATGGTCCCACTTAAAATCCACCTCCATAGACATAATGTAGATCACAAAACCTTAAAGTAAATACTTTAGTACAAGATGATAAGGTGACATATGTAAGTAACATATACTTACATTTTTAAGAAACATGTATTTTGAATATACAAACAACTTTGTATACTTCATGTCACTAACACATTAGGACACATGTTTTCATATTCATATGAATCAAACAAGTAATTTTTTTTTCCTCACTAAATTCCTTGTATTTTGTTATCATGGTCGAATTCACACAATACATTCATCACATGATCATCCAACACTTTCAATGTTCTAGACATGAATTCGATAAACAATTCATCCAAAATTCATGGAAAACAACATGAAACAAATTCAATCTCATGAAAAATCAACATGTGATTTATGCTTATTTTCGGCCTCATCTATTCTTTTTAAATATTCATACAACCGAATTGAATTTATTTACACATAAACATGAATGATATTTTAGCAACACAAGCTCTGATACCATTTGAATATTTTAGATCTTTTAGATTCTCATTTCATGTTCATATTTATACAGACACACGATTTCATGGTGGATTAAAAGGCATGAAATCTCATAAATATCATGCTCATTTTTACAAGAATATATAAGAGAAGATATAACACATAGGAATACAATAAGGCCTAATTCTAAGTACCTTTCACCCTTGGAAAATATCTTAAGGAATACTTTATTTCTTGCTCCAAAACGTAAGCTCCTTCCTCGCTTGATCTTGATGTATTGACTCCTTGATTCCTTCTAGGATGGTGGCGGATGGGAGAAGAGGAAGAAGACTCCTTTGATCACCAAGAATAGAGAAGAAGAAGATGGACAAGATGGATATGCCAAGACGGGAAAAGTGTTGTAAAGAACACTATGAAGATCCACACTTAATCTCCTAAATTTACCAAGAAATTGCGGCAATTGAGAGAAGAGAAAGAAGAATAAAACTTACAAGAATTATGTGAATAAGAGTAACCCTAATGGCCATTGTTCTCATCCATTTATAGTTGAAGAAAATGGCCATTAGAATTATAGTAATTATACTTACCATTAAAGCTTTCATTTAAGCTTACAATTAAGTTTAAATGACCAATCATTTTACTATTCCACTAACAATTCTTTCCCTTAAAATGAACGGCCCTTTTTTCCATTTTATTTACTCCAAAAATGAGCATATACATATATATAATTTAATGGAGTTATTCAATGGTGCAAGGTGCATACACGTTGTACTAGAGTTACCAAAGTACCCCTACTTTGATAAAAAGTTTTAAATTTGGTAATAGATACAAAACGAGGTCTGGATTTAGACAGAATAATTCAAAAAAAAATCAATTCACATAATTGAGTTCCTTTAAGCTCATTAGTGCACTTTTATCAAAATACTCATACTTTGATAAAAGATGCCCTAATGATTTATTCTTCTAACTTGAACTCACAACTACTTTTAGTTGTAATGAGTAGGAGTACCAACTCAACAGGTTCTTGGTGTGCCAGAGAATTCCAACAGAACCTCCATCACTTTCAAGTGATGCTTGACGTTTTAGTGGAAGAAGATTTGCATGCACATCACACCATAACAAAAACAATCAACCCAAAAATATAAGACTTAGCAATGTTTTACCACAAATTATATAGAGCATGTAGTTTAAGGCAAAAATAGATAACCTTTCAATACTTATTAAAATCATGCGACTCTCTGAAGCAAAATTGATTTCTTTAAAATTCTTCACTGTAAAACTAGATCGTTTGTTAGTGATATTATAATCGGTTGTTGTCCCAGCTAATGCAACCAAGAAGGGGGGTTGAATTGGTTGAGACCAAATTCTTTTTGTAGAAGCGTTGCGAAAGCGTTTGTCTTCTAACTATACAGTCACTCCACATCTTGAGTCATGATCACGAGTTGAAGTTGTTACTTCACACGTTGAGTCATTGCAAAAAAAAAGTGTTGGAGTAGATGAACACAATGATTTATAGAGGTTCAGTCTGAAAGACCTACGTCCTCTCATCAAGCTTTCACCTGAGAGTTTGTCTATACTATTCTTTAAAATATCTTACAACTTAGTTTTCCCGAGGCAATTAGTTAGTCTAAATGCTATTTTTCTCGAGGCTAACCAGCAACCCAATTGCTTGTTTTCTTAAGGCAACAAGAGAGTATAGTATGGTTTTCATGATGCAACCAAAGATCCTAGATGCTAGTTTTCATGAGGATAACAAGCAACCTAATGGTTTTCACGAGGTACACAAAAAACCTAACACTTTCTCTCTCAAAGTGTTGTAGATAGCCATTCTCATGAATACTTGAAGTCTTGATGAATATATAGAGTCTAGACTTAAAGAAAGAATTTATTTGAACGTTAAGAGATCTCTTGAAATGGATTGAGATGTTGAGAGAAGTAAGGAGTTGTAACTCCGAGTTTCACTCAACACGGTGAGTCACGTTAGCACTGATTCAAAACACATTTGAATAACATCAATTCCTTCAACGTGAGCATATTTTCATACAAATATACCAACAATAACAACATAAAAATTTGGGTTGAAGAGCGGCGGTAAATATGAAGTAGAGAGAGAAGAGAGTTCGATGCATTTCAAACTCCAACAATTTCTAAACTTCCTAACCATTTATCCTGTTATTTAATCACTTAATTAAACAAATTGGAGCCTCTAAGGAGTTAGTCCAAAAACAACCTAAGATTTGTATAAATTATCAATCAAGTATTCAAAGATTATAGAATAACTAATAAATACTTGATCTTTTAAAATATTTACAAAATGATCCCAAGGTTTTTGTTATCATCAAAAGCTTTTACTTGGAGAGCTATAAAGCTAACAATCTCCCCTATTTTGATGATGATAAAACTTTCTTGTCAAAAGGTAAAGATTGAAAAGATTTGAGGATTGTTTAGTGTCTTTGAAAAACTTCAAACCTTTTCAATTCACGCGATGAGTAAACATTAAGCAATTAAGAACAAAAGAAGTAATGAGCAAACCTTTTGAACCAATGATTATGTTTCTAAGACTTACTCAAATTCTAAGTCCCCCTAAATCAATGAACACCCTCTGAGTCTTGAAGATCCGGATATGGCCGAGAAGGGGGTGAATTAGTTTTAAAACAGATTTAAAACCTTTTGGCTTTGCAGGATAAAACCTCAGATCAACACATAGATCAGAGTTGAATATACTTGCAGCAACAAGATATCAATGCATTGATGGTTAACACAGATAACAGTTGTAAGGCAGAGTGAAGGTCACATAGATTTATAGAGGTTTGGTCAACTTAACCTACATCCTCTCCTCAAGACACACTTGAGAGTTATTCTACTAGAACTGAGGCCTGACTGTCAAGGGTGTTTTTACCTTGTTACAAGCGTCAAATGCTTGCAATGGATCTAATACATTTATAAATACCTTACAAGAATCGAATGCTTAAAACTGATTAGAAGGTCTTTTCTCACCCCCTCACTAGCGGAAGCACCGGAACAGGAGATAGAGGGGGATGACGTACCGGACGAAGGCTAATCTGGTGCAGTGGTGCCGATAACCCGGCCCGATAATATTTGCGGAACGAGGAGTGTGCTAAACAATTTCATAATAATAAAGATCACATGCAATATAATATCACTTAAAATCTAAAAACATATGGGTTACTTGTATAAATACATGACTAAATCCAATAATGTCACAAATATGTTCATATGTAACTATAACATACACCGAGCATCAAGGAAACTATAGACCTTACTGAATTCAGCACTTAATTGCAGTGTCCCGAACTCAGATCATGCAAGCTATTAATAAATCATACGAGATCTCGAATGTGATTTATGCCACGTGCACATATGCATCTACACCTACAGAGCCTCGAGCCTAACAAAGCGGAAAACCTCAAGATAATTGTTGCTGCTACCACAAATAAAAGAATTAACCGTTAATGGTTTCATAAGTTCTCTCCCAAATACTCAACTGATAAATAAACTCAATCGAGATCACCCCGGCACAAAACTGAAATCACACAAAGGAGCATTAAGTACCTGAAAACACAACTCACATAAAACCTGATGGAACTACTCCGCAGGTCACTATCAGGAGCTCCTGAAAAAGATGAAATATAAAAGGGTGAGTCCTTGAGAGAACTCTGTAAGGGCTTAGGTAAGGTAATGGATATAAAATATTTCAACATATACAATATACAAATACACATAAATACAGAATTAAACACAAATCAAATGTCCTGATGGACATCACAGTTAGTCACGATGGACTAACACATATTTGCTCATTTAGTGAGCACGAAATAACAGAACCTGCATACAAAAAGGTTTACACAGTACATGGACATACATAGTATACATATAATTCATATAAGATACAAGCATAAATTAGACAAAAACAAAATTAAACATTCCAAAGGAATGAAAATTACTTTTTCTTTACTTTTTCTCTTTTGTCTTTTCTTTCTTTTTTTTCTTATCTTTTCTTTCTCTTTCCATTCTTCCAAAATATCCCTCCCATTTTTGACTAATCAAAACCGAATTCGACCCCCTTTACCATGTTCATTATTCTCCAACTTTCCAAAATGACCATTTTGACCCCTGAAGTGAAATTTTGTAAAATGGCCCGAAATTCATATTTCGACCTCCTGATGCGGAATATCATAGAAATAAACCTCAATGAGGTCCTAGGACTGCCATAAAATGTGTTCTGCACATTTAGAAATAAAGTCCCGTCGGCGAAAGAATTTGACCTTTTTGGCAAAACAGATCAGAAATCACTATCTACGGCAGTGAGTGTAACATTCTCTCCCCCTTATAACTCTTGGTCCTCCATGAGTTCCTGAATTCCTTGGAACATGACAGACTATACCTCTAACTGATATTATGCTGAACTACATCCGGCCACAGGTTCTAGATTTGAACTGTCATCAGAATAATTGATTAATATAACGCGGAATAAAATACACCGCAGAAGGTATCACAGAACAGATTATCTGAGCGGCATAACACAGAACATATCAGAATATCTGAGCTGTGTAATACAGAACATATCAGAATATCTGACCGGTGTAATACAGAACAGAATAGAATACCCAAATGGGGTAGTATAGACTAGATCACCTAGCCAGTGTAGTGTGAATGGGTATAAGATAATCATATTATAAATCCCAGATAATCCCTGATTCGGGATATGCATTACGAAATTGCTCTCGTCAGCATTACAAATGGTGCAGCAATTGCACCCACCGATAAATTTAGAGAATGACACTGGGGGGGGTAACAGACAGAGCATCGTGTCGAGGTAGGAACGGTCTCAGACATCAGACAGAATCGGAATACCTTGTTGGTGTACCACATGGAAGAACTAATGCAGAACAGACTTTTAGGGCAGGACTATCACATATCAGAACTCTAGGATTGGGTATTGTGATCTGATCCCAGATCGGGACATATATGAGAACCGACCCAGTACAGAACTAAGTTTTAATGGGATACCTCAGGGCCATTCCCTCGGTGGAAACCACTAACTCTCAGAAGAAGAACTCTTGTTCTTCCATGGCGTAAAAAAAATTAGACAGCACCCATTGTGCTGCCGAATCTACAAAAACTGACATAACTGAAGATGGATGAGGTTTTTCACCGTCTTAACGTACCTCTGAATGTTACTTCCTAAAATTTAATGTGCTAGATATGCTCACAGATGCAGAACTACTGTTGTCATTTTAGAACCGACTATCCAAAAAATTCCAAACAGAAAGCAAAATGAAACCTGACAAATTGATCACAAATCCTCTCGTTGTTGTGGTTGTCATAACTGTTGCCTCAGATTCTATTATAGCCTGAAACTTCACAACAGAAGAAATATCACTACAAAAATGGTTAACTACCTAATGAAAGCAAGTAGCAGTATTCCAAAAGGCTCTATAGTGTGATGCAATGCATGAATGCAGATATCGCAGACAAAGAAACCAATAACCACAATAGAAAAATAGAAAACCGATACAGAATAACCGATAACCAAAGCAGAGGAACTAAAAACCGAAGCAGAATAATAGATAACTAACATAGAGAAATAATTAAACAAAACAAAATAACAGGGTCAGATCATATTACCAGAGAACCCAGATCAGACAAACAAATCAGACAGACAGATCATAATCAGATCAAAACTATAACAGAAATTCACCTCTGAAACTTACCTCCACTTGCATGATATCAGATTTGAATGTCTATGCCTTGATGATAAAATATTGTGAAATACAGAATCCCAGAAGAAAATCCCGAAACTTAATCATATCGAGCATATAAAGAATAACCCCCTGCAATACCACTTCCCGTTCCAAGGTAGTTCACATAAGGAGTTGATCAGGAAGCTCACAGAACTATCCTGGAATCGATCAGTGAAACAGGGCCTTGCCCATTCAAATACACCCCTCAGAAGTCTCTTTCTGGAGTAGAATATATTATGAAGACTTAATACAAAAAACCATACTCTGATATAAAATCATACTCTAATATGAAAACCTGCTCAGATATGATAATCATACTCTGATATAATAACCTGTTCTGATATAATAACCTTGCTCTGATATAATAACCATGCTCTGATATAATAACCTCGCTCTGATACCAACTTGTCACCCCCCTCGCCAGCGGAAGCACCGGAATGGGAGATAGAGCGGGATGACGTACCGGACAGAGGCTAATCTAGTGCAGTGGTGCCCATAACCTGGCCTAATAATATTTACGGAACGAGGGGTGTGCAAAAAAAATTCATAATCATAAAGATCAGATGCAATATAATATCACTTCAAATCTCAAAACATATGGGTAACTTGTATAAATACATGACTAAATCCAATAGTGTCACAAACATGTTCATATGTAACTATAACAGACACCGAGAATCAAGGAAACCATAGACCTTACTAAATTTAGAACTTAATTGCAGTGTCCCAAACTCAAATCATGCAAGCTATTAATAAATCATACGAGATCCCGAATGTGATTTATGCCACGTGCACATATGCATCGACACCTACAGAGCCTCGAGCCTGACAAAGCGGAAAACCTCAAGATAACTATTGTTCCTATCATAAATAAAGGAATTAACCATTAGTGGTTTTATAAGTTCTCACCCAAATACTCAATTGATAAATAAACTCAATCGAGATCACCCCTGCATAGAAATAAAATCAAACAAAGGAGCATTAAGTACCTGAAAACACAATTCACAGAAAACCTGACGGAACTACTCTTTAGGTTACTATTAGGAGCTCCTGAAAAAGATGAAATATAAGGGGGTGAGTCCTTGATAGAACTCAGTAAGGGCTTAGGTAAGGTAATGGATAATAGAATAACCCTGCAGAACGTGCATAAAAGATTTCAACATACATAATATACAAATACACATAAATACAGAATTAAACACAAATCAAATGTCCTGATGGACATCACAATTAGTCACGATGGACTAACACATATTTGCTCATTTAGTGAGCATGGAATAACAGAACTTGCATACAAAAAGGTTTACATAGTACAGGGACATAAAGAGTATACATATAATTCATATCAGACATAAGAAGAAATTAGACAAGAACAAAATTAAACATTCCAATGGAATAAAAATGTCCAGATGCGAGTACAACAACCCCCGGTATGGCTTGGGGCCACAGAGCGGGGTCAGAGTCATGTAAATGCCACATAGGAAAATGCTGACACAGATCAGTCGCACGGTACCGACGGGGGCCTAGGTTCCCCATAACTGTCATAAATTAGATCTCTACGGAATTGACCATCATGATCAATACAAATCAGAATCACAGAAACCTGCATAAGAAAGCAAGTATACATACAATGTAAACATACACATATAGTAAACATACATCAAATGTCCCATTAGAAAATCACACAGTCGGTCATTACATGACCATAAAATACCAGAACACTAGAATCAGAACTTCTGAGCATGAATCCTGCATGCCATTTACCTTACCAAGTAACTAGCCCCGGGGGTCATTGGGCCCCACCCTCGACCCAGGAACTAGCCTCAACTGACTTAATATACATCATAAGAAATTTTAGAATGCATATTAAGAAAGCTGAACCATTACCTGATACAATGGAGCTTCAAACCTCAATCTGAGGCAACCACAATGCTGATGAAAATCTGGCAGAATTTTGACTGTATTTCCATACAACCCCCTAAAGAAAAAAAATGGCTGAACAACCACACAACAACCATAAATACCATTCTCATTTCAATAATCAATATTCATCACAGAAAGTGCTTCCAACACAATTCTATAAATTCGGCCATTTCAATCCAGGAGGGCTAACCCCGACAAATGTTACTGAACATTTATATAACAACAGAGAAGCATAATTTCACTTCAATTTCCATCAAACATCCACACTATTCATCAAAAAGAATTTCGGCCCTAATGAAGGACAAGTGGCAGACGGATGGTTCTTCAGCGACTAACTAACATAATAGGATTCTCAGACATCCTTAATTCACCCTACAACCATAAATTACCAGAAAACATCCATTTCCCCATATATGGAAAATTTGGCTACACCCCCTTCCCAGCCAATAACTAAACCGACCAACCGTGAAGAATCACACATAGCTCCAGTTATAAAAGATATTCAGAATCATCCAAATAACACTTTAAAAATTCACTTTCAAGTCAGCCTTAGAAATGCCAACCCTAGGTCAAATTTCAGATGGAGTTTCGGCCAAATCCAGAATAGTATAACCAGAAATCTCAACAACACTTCAAAACATACTCAGATTCAAGCTTACCTTGAGTAGAAGGTTTAAGAACATGGAGAAAACTCCACCTCTTAAATTCGGCCCTATGGAGAGAAGAGGGAAGGATGATTTTCACCTATACATAAAATTGAGCTTACCTCTTAAATTTCTCACAGAAATCCTGAAGAACGGGTGCAGAAACTGAAGAAACCCAAACCATGGAAAGAGAGGGAGAGAAACACGATGGAGAGGGGGAGGAAGAAGAAAGAAACAGATGGATGGTAGAAGAAGAAGAAAGAAAAAGAAAAGAAGAATAAAAATTACTTTTTCTTTACTTCTTCTCTTATCTTTTCTTTGTTTTTTTCTTTTCTTTTCTTTCTCTTTCCTTTGTTCCAAAATATCCCTCCCCTTTTTGACTAATCAAAACCAACTTTGATCCCCTCCTTTTACCATGTTCATTATTCTCCAACTTTTCAAAATGATCATTTTACCCGCCGAAGTGAATTTTTTTAAAATGGCGCGGAATTCATATTTCGACCTCCTGATGCGGAATATCATAGAAATAAACCTCAATGAAATCCTGGGACTGCCAGAAAATGTGTTCTGCACATTAAGAAACAAAGTCCCGGTGGCGGCTGAATTTGACCTTTTTGGCAAAACAGATCGGAAATCACTATCTATGGCGGTGACTGTAACATCTTTAATAAAGGCAATAATGAGGTCAGGCTTGGTAAGAGTGGAGTTATGTTGAAGGATATATGTTGGTGGAGCTTTTAACTTACCTGAGCAAGCAAGTTAGGCACTACAATATCTAAAATCTACACTCGTACCCACTTACTTTCTTTTGCAAACCCACACTCAATCTCATTGTTTCACACATCTCCAACTTTCTCCATTCTGGTATTGCATTTGAGTACAAGGGTCTTTTCTTAAAAGTATTGAATGCACCATTTTTTTTTTAATCTTTTCTTTTTCATACAGGTTTTCAACCTTATTTTTCCCTTTACGGCACATAGGCACATCATATATACTCAAAATGTCATCTCTTACTCAAATCTCAACAATAATCAGATAATCCCCCCAAACTCACAATGAACTATATCTTTATAAAATAAGTACTTAAAGCCCAGTCATAACATACTCAAGAAGTCCATGGACCAAAAGGATACTGTATGTGAAAGGACAAGCTCAAGATGCGGTTATAAGAAGGAAATCATATTAAGGCTCAAAGGGGCTATCTATTAGAATTCATGTATGTCACCCCACCCCCACGCTACACGGCCCGACGAGAAGCGGTCGCGGGGTCAGAAGGGCGGCGGTGAACTAAACGATCAATCCTGTAATGCGCAGCCCTTAATGTGGGTTTAAACCACGTTTCAGGTCCCTGTTCACAGAATTCTATAACATACAATTTACGCTGCCTTGTACCTTCAAAACAGAACTCCAATACAATAACAGATATACTGAGCTCTGCTCAGGCCAGATACTCTGAAAGAAGGTTGCCTCAGGCAATCCTTTCCGATAAAATAAATAGTCATAACAAATATCATGTATTTACAGCATATACAGAATCACAAAAATAGCAATCCACAACATGAATATTCCATTTCTGAACTTCCAAGTCTATATGATCATGCAACCTATGCTACAAAGCTTTCTAATGTAGCTACCAGAATGTACATATGATATCCGGGTGTCGGTCAACTATTTCTAATAAGAAGCCTGGCTCAACTGCTACTGCTACTAGCTGCGATACAATACAGAAGGATAAACTGTTAGTAACATCCTCAATCTACTCGATCTGACAAATACCAACCAAAACCCATAATCCATTTTACCGAATGCTATTTCTTTCCATTAACATTTCTGTATAACTCTCAATACAGTTTCCCCTTGATCCACCCCTGATACCGTAATCATAACTACAGGACACAATCACTTAAGGAGCTATTATATCTGAGGTACAAAATCACTAATGGCCGAGCAGTACTACTCTGCAAGCCCAGAACCAAACGCTCCTGAAATATATAAAGGTAAGGGGGTGAGTTCTCGAGAGAACTTAGTAAGGGTGTAGGTAGAAATAAAGGTTGTCTTCATGTTTAACCTATAATGACAATCTCAGAACAATAAATACACAATACAATATACATGTTATACGATGAACCAGTCTTATTCCAACCCACACACCATGACGGCCTCCCGTGGTCCTTTTTCATACCACAAGGAGTAACAGAAAACTTCGTACAAATAGAAACAAATGCATGGTACCAGCGGGGCCTAGGACCCTTTTAATCGTCATCATCGCCCTAATGGAAGAAATAGAACAGAAACAGAGGGTCCAGTGGTCATGAAGACGCATGAAACCAATCAGAATAGAATCAGATAGAATCAGAGGGTTCAGTGGTCACACGGACACACATAACCAATCAGAATACAGAAAATAGAAATAGAGGGTTCATGATCATGGAGACTAACAGAACCAATCCCATCACATCAGAATAACCGTGTCACAAGTAGAGGGTTCGGTGGTCACACTGACTCACGGAACCATGACATGTTGTGTTGCACCCAGTTAGTTCAGGTCATAGAGATGCATGAACCATGACACATCCCATCACTATCATCGGGTTCGGTGGTCACAATTATGCACAAAACTGTTGCATAATCCATGTACCTGCACACCTTTACCGCTACCATGGAACCAATCATATACCCTACCACTGGTATAAGACTGATCTCAACCAAATGAAATGGCAATAAGGATTACCTTAATACGCATTTAAAAAGGTTGAACCCTTACCTGAAAGCAATAGCAATACGGTCCTTTGTGCAATCCCGTTCTGAAGCCTTTTCCCTCTTATGCTGTTTTCAAACACCAACCATTTCCTATATAATTTCAATATCATTTCAGACATAAGTAACATACACAAGTACATTACCATTCATACACTAACATTTCACTTTCCCTGGTACAATCTCAATATATCTAACAATACCACTTTTGATCCATTTCACCAAAGTTGGTCAAACCTTAACCAATTCCTTTATAACTTCATATACATGTTTTATGACCTATTCTAAGGCCATCCATGCAATAAAATTGCACTTTTCCCTCACAATTCATTAATTCACAAAAATTACCCAACTTTGGATTTAACCCATAACTCCATGATACACTATGATTCACAACTCACACCAAGTATTAAATTTTCTTAAAAACATCAACCAAACATAACTCAATCAACAATTCATCAAATTGTAGAACTTTAATCCTCCACCAACTCTTATGCATTTTGCCTTTGGTCCCTGTTCTAGCCACAATTGGACAATATTCTAAGTATTAATGTTGCCTCAAATAAACCCAATAACACTAATTTGACCTCAGATAAAAAGTTCCCTGAAATTCGTAGAACACTATTTATAAACCCTAAAACTCAAATCACCCAATTCATGCGGAATTAACGAAGTAAAACATGTTCCAAGCTCCAAATCCTTAGTATAACATGTTTACCATCTCAATTGAACCAAGAAACTTCAGAAATAACAACTATGAATTCTTACCCAATTTTTGAAATTCACCCAACCAGTGAATGATTCGAGTTAAACTCTGTAGATTCTTCACTTTGGTTGAGAATCATGCATGGGATGAGGTTTTCCTTCGAAATTTGGTTAAGAACTGAGGATTTGGGAGTTTGGGGAAGGTTTGGGTCGAGTTTCACAAAGGTTGGACGTTGAAGACGATGAAACTTATGTTTTTTCTTCCTCTATTTTCGGTTTACAGCCCATTTATTTTTCGTGCCCAGGGGTTTCGGGCGATCACCCGTGACCTGCGTTCTGTCACCCGCCAGTCACCCGCGCCCCCTCCCTGCATGTTTTGGGAGCCGGGCGATCGCTTGTCAAGATGTTCCACTCACCCGGCGTTCACCCAAGCCCCTGCCCTGGGCCTTCTCGGAGTGCAGGGGATCGCCCGCTTCTAGCGGAGAGTCACCCACCACTCGCCCGAGCACCTGGCCATTTTCAACTTCCAAGGTCGAACCGCAGGCGATCGCCCGCATTCGGCATGCGTCACCCGGTGTTCGCCCGGAGCACCTGAACCTGTACAACCTATTTTCTTCACCAATACTTCACCAAAAAGCTCGAAGCCAAATTATCCATCAAACCACAACATCACATACTTGATATCATAGAACATACCTTACATACAATACTCAAACCTACTATTTACCAACATCCAAACTTTAAACATTGATTCTGAACCCAATGGAAAAGTAAGTCTAACTATCGGGTATAAAGCATCAGAAAAATGGTTGTCTGACTGGGGTGGTTGTAACATTGTCCTCCACTTAAGACTCTTGGCCCTCCAAGAGTTCTCTCAACTTTCAATATTATTGGGGGTGTTATCCTGCCACATCCTTTCCCATTTTCAAAATTACTTCCTTGTTTGAGAGGTGAGACCTTACCTGTTGTTGCGCTGGTGATGGAATTTGTTGTTGTGGTGTCTACAGTCTTTGACTAACCTGTAGTGCACCGCACCTGCGAGGCACATTAAATTGCATTCCGGGTTGAACTGGAGCTTCTTGTGTTTGGGTCTGCGTATAGTCCTTGACTCAATGATCAATAGATCTGCATCTGAGACATCCCCCATACTTTCAGAAATATACCTGGCCAACATGACGTCGGTTGCAATGATTACAGTGGCATGAATCATCTATTGATGCCTTTCCTTTTCCCTTGTCCCATTGTACTATCCTGATCAAATTGCCGCTACTCTTTTCTGTGTGTGACAGTCCAGAACTCCTACTAGTAGCCTGTGGTGGCTGAGTCACTGATCGGGTCTTCAGATCCTCATTCTCGATCTTTTGAGCCTTCTGGATAGCTTCATGGTATCTCACAATATCTAGAGGTTCTAAATACTTTCTGATCCCATCTTTCAACCCTCTCATAAACCTCTCTACTTTCTGCTCTTCATTCCTGTCGTAGTGGGGGACATACCGCACTAACCATTCGAACTCATGTTAGTACTCCGCAATGGACCTGTCTCCCTGCACCAATGAATCAAACTCAAGCTGTCCAAGGTCCCTTGTAGTATATCCTAGCCATCTCTCATGAAAGAGATGTGAGAATTTGTCCCATGTCATGCCGGGGTCTTTCTGCCCTTGGCGTTCAAAATCTGTCTTTCGGGTGGCAACTACCGAGTCCCACCAATCACATGCCCAATCTCTCATGTAGAAAGTAGCCAATGATACCATATCATCTTTCAAAAAACCGAGTCTCCCAAGCAGTATGTCCATGTCCTTGTACCAACTCTCAGCTACTTCTACCGAACCCTTACCAATAAACCTTAGGGGTTTGAAACATTGAACATGTTCCATCAGTGTTAATCGATCAGAATCAACAGAACTCTATGACCGTAGCCTCTGAGCTCTCGGTATATCCTCATCATTATCACAGACTACTCTAGGTCGTACCCTCTACTGTCGAGGATATACACTCACATCTGCTACGGTTACGATCATGGGGTCGGGTTAGTGGCTCAGACGCTCAAGGCTAACCATCTTGCCAACCCATGCGTTGTAAGTCACAGACCTTCACACTCCTGGTAGTGTGTTTTATGCCTGCCAAGGACTCGAACCATGGACTCCAGGCTTATATGCCATGATTCATTGAGCCTTGTAGCATCTGAGCCTTGTACCACCGGATGTTGCAATCATAAGAAGAAGGAAGAGTATGGGACTACAAGTTCTGGATCGAGTACCTGTTGCAGACGCAAAGGAGTTTCAAGGGCTTAATGATGCAGGTACGCATATGGAGTTAGTTAAAATTTCAATTGTACGATACTTTCCACATGTTTTTCCTGAAGAGTTAATGGGGATACCTCCCGAGCGGGAAGTATCATTTGAGATTTTGTTGCAACCAGGTACCTTACCTATATCAATTCCTCCCTATCGGATGCCGATAGTGGAGATGAATGAATTAAGGAAACAGCTCGATGAGCTTCTGGGATAAGGGTTTATACGACCAAGTGCATCACCGTGGGGTGCCCCGGTGTTGTTCGTAAAGAAGAAAGATGGAACCCTACACTTATGCATAGATTACCGAAGGCTGAATGCAGTAACGGTAAAGAACAAGTATGCATTACCCCGCATTGATGATCTGTTTGATCGGCTCCGAGGAGCAAAAGTATTCTCTAAGATTGATCTCCGATCAGGGTATTTTTAGATGCGGGTGAAGGAGGCAGACATTCCTAAGACTACCTTTCACACACGCTATAGGCATTACGAATACACCGTCATGCCATTTGAGCTGACAAATGCACCGGGAGCCTTAATGAATCTGATGAATGATGTGTTTCATGCTCATCTGGATGACTTCGTGGTGGTCTTCATTGATAATATACTAATTTACTCTCCAGATGAAGAGTCCCACCAAGAACATCTGAGGATCATGTTAGAGACACTGTGGCAGAACCAACTATATGCCAAGTTCTCAAAATGCAATTTATGGAAACGGGAAGTGGCCTTTCTTGGTCACATTATTGGCGAGAATGGGATTTCAGTAGACCCTGAGAAGGTCAGGGCAGTGCAAGAATGGAGGCAGCCACGGACAGTAAAGGAAATACGAAATTTTCTGGGTTTAGCTGGCTAGTACCGTCGGTTCGTACCAGCATTCTCAGTATTGGCTGCACCATTAACTCAGTTAACGCGGAAGGGGCAAGCATTCGTATGGTCTGACGCATGCGAGCAGAGTTTTGCGGAACTCAAGAAGAGGTTGACACAAGCACCAGTACTGGTTCTGCCAGACCCGGCCCAACCTTATGTGATCTATACTGATGCTTCTGGCACGGGCTTGGGTTGCGTGTTGATGCAGAATCAGCAAGTAATTGCTTATGGATCACGACAGCTGCGACCACATGAGCAGAACTATCCCATGTATAATCTGGAACTGGCTGCTGTTGTCTATGCCTTGAAACAATGGCGACATTACCTATTGGGGTACAAGTTTCAAATCTTCACCGACCACAAAAGTTTGAAATATCTGTTCACGCAAAAGGATTTGAATATGCGTTAGAGAAGGTGGCTTGAATACATGAAAGACTATGATTGGAGTATCGAGTACACCGCAGGAAAAGGAAACACTGTAGCTGATACGTTGAGCAGAATGTATACAGGTGTGGTGAATGGTGGAGATACCAAGAATCGAGTTGAGGAAGTAAGTTTGAGGGTGTTATGGCATAAATGGCAATTGTGGGAACTGGAATAGGTATGCACCTTGACGATACAGTCATCATGGGTGGAAACGATTCAGGAAATGCAGGGTAAAGACCCAAACTTGACACAGGTATCGAGTGAGAGCAAAGAGGCACTACGGCAGTCCTTTGAGTACAAGCAAAGATTGATGTACTTCAACGGGGGAATTTATGTACCGGATGATGGGGGCCTCAGAGATGAGATCCTTGAGGACGCCCATAATAACAGTTTGAGCTTCCACCCGGGTAGTGATAGGATGTATCATGACTTGCGGTCACACTTCTGGTGGCCAGGTATGCGGAAGCACATTGCTGCATGCGTGGTAAAGTGTACTACATGTCAGAGGGTGAAGATCGAGCACCAGAAACCGGCTGGCATGCTTTAGACGTTGCCTATTCCTATTCATAAGTGGGTTAATGTGACTATGGATTTTATGACGGGTTTACCCCCTACGAGGGCACGACATGATGCAATATGGGTAATTGTAAACCGGTTGATGAAATGTGCTCATTTCTTGCCTATCAATGTAACGGATTCACTGGACAAATTGGCTCGCCTCTACATTAAGGAGATTGTGCGTTTACATGGAGTTCCGGACTCCATTGTATCGGACCGAGATCCACGGTTCACCGCACGGTTCTGGAATGCGTTCCACAAAGCTTTTGGCACACGGCTTCATCTAAGTACTGCGTATCATCCTCAGACTGACGGACAGTCAGAACGGGTGATACAGACTGTGGAGGATATGTTAAAGAGCTGTGTTATTGATTTCGGAGGTGATTAGGATCAACATCTACCGTTGATAGAGTTCTCATACAAAAATAGTTACCAAAGAACGATAAAGATGACACCGTATGAGGCTTTTTATGGATGGAAATGTATGACCCCTCACTGTTGGTCTGAACCATCAGATAAGATAGAATTGGGTCTGAAGGTTATTGACGAAACCACAAGGAAAAATCAAGTTGATTCAGGCATGGATGAAAGCGGCAAATGATTGTACGACCGCATATGTGAATAAGCGGCAATTGACTTGGAATTCTAGGTTGGTGACCAAGTATGGTTGAAAGTGGCACCGATAAAAGGAGCAGTCCGATTCAGGGAAAAGGGGAAACTGGCCTCAAGGTTTATTGGCCCGTTTAAAATTCTGGAGAGAATTGGTAAAGTAGCTTACCGATTGGCACTACCACCGAGTATATCTGCTGTACATAACGTCTTTCACGTGAGTATGTTAAAGAAATGTATTCTGGATCTGAACCAAACTATTCCCATGGAAGAGATACAGCTGGAACCTGATCTTACGTATCAAGAAGTGCCCATCGCTCTGTTAGTGAAAGATGTTCAGAAGTTGCGGAACAAATTGATTCCTATTGTCAAAGTACAGTGGTCTCACCACTCTGACCATGAGGCAACTTGGGAAACTGAGAGGGATATGGTGGATCGTTACTCCCAGGAGTATGAAAGATTAAGGGAGCTCTTGGAGGGCCAAGAGTTCTAAGTGGGGGAGGATGTTACAACCACCAATTTCCGGTAAGTTTTTATGGCATTAAAGGAACTGGGATGGCAGACAAGCTAACTCCGCCCACCACAGTTGAGGAATTTAATCGAGGTACGTTTGATTTTATTCGTGTTTAATTTCAGTTGTTTGTGTTCGGGTATTTCCGTGTTAGGGTTTACGTTTAAGGTTGTAGCGAGCGTGGTTTTATCACTAAAAGTTGGACGGGAACCGGCACGAACTCATGGAGGAGTCACGCATGACAAATAGGAATGGTGGCCGACCAAGGAGGCTGAGGTAGCAAGGACCGGCGGTGGACGCCGCGGATGCGCCGCGTGGACATTCAATGGAGGCAGGATGGAATGGCGGCGGCGCCGTGGCAGCACCGCGAAGGCGCCGTGTTGTGTAAGCTAGGAGGCAGCAGCGTACGACGGCGGGCACCGTGGGTACACCGTGGGAGCACCATGGAGACAAACATTCACCAGATGAGCTCAACGGCGGGGACCGCGAGGATGCCGCGCGAACGCTGTGGGCAACCCGTTTAAAAACGGAACCAACTTCAACTTCTTCATTCAGTCCGTTTCTTCTCCCTCTCCTCTCTCTCTCTAAAATTCATCTTCTTCCTAGCCCTAGGTTCGATTCCAGTCACCAAATTCGAAGGGGAACAGTGGATTCATGAGAGATTCTTCAAGATAACAACAACATTTTGAGATTCAAGCAACAACAATAACATTTGGAGCGATTTCCGGATTGGGTCCGAATTCAAAGGTGATATTGCAGAAGTTTAAGGTTGTAGTTACATTGGTAAACATGTTCTAGTGTTAATTAGGAACCAAGAACATGTTTTACTTCACGAATTGGTGGCGAATTAGA
>JBBYHH010339157.1:0-12205 GCA_038382905.1 Daphne laureola | reverse complement strand
GGTTATCGGGTTAATTGTTTAAGTATACTACTGAGCATGCTTCTAGATACTTAGTATGCCATGAATGAGTATGGAAGATTGTTACTTTACTCGGGGAGTGTTTACTCCTTTATGGTGTATCTGTTGTTGACCGGAGCTCAACTTAGTATGACATGATTATGGATTTCATGAATGTATGATTTAAGTTTTGAAATTGGGGTGAAACTTTATGCACGCAATTGTTGTATGTACTTACAAATGTATGGAATTCGAATGGCACACCCCTAGTTCCGCAAAAAAGGAAAATTTTAAGTACGTTCCAACCAAGGGAGCACATGGAGCAAGCTTGAGAGTCAAGCAACAATGGACCGGGTTATGGGTATTGCTACACTAAGAAGGCCCCATTACAACTGACGTCGCCGCCGCCCCTCCGTGCTACCACACCGTAACCACTTCCGCTGGGCCAGGATTGGGGTGGTGGTGACAACTTGGTATCAGAGCCAGGTTTATGTTAGGTGTGTTTGGGCAGGCAAGTCCTTTCTTCCACCGATCGAATCCAGGATAGTTCAGTAATGAGGTTGGCCCCCTCCTTACAAGAACTGTCTTGGAACAGGAGGTAGGACTTCAGACGGGTCGGTCTAAACATGCATAACATAATAAAAGCTTGAGTTTGTCTGCAATAAATTTGGAATCGCGTAGGATGCTTCCATTAAGGACATAGATGTCTGAACCTGAAATCAAGCAAGATGCAGTTGATGGGGAGAGCAAGGTCAAGCGATCGCCTGACCAAGGATAAAGCCTTGTTTCACTGATTGATTCCAGAGTGGTTTATGTGAGGAGTCTGATCAACTTCTTGTATAAACTACATTGGAATTGAGAAGTGGGACTACAGGTGATCCGTTTAAGTATGTTCAGTGAGAGTAAGTTTCGGGATTTTCTTTTGTGACTCAGGATTGCACAGGTTTGGTCATCAGGACACGGATATCTGAATCTGATATAATGCAAGTTGGGTAACCTCAGGAAGAGGTTTTTCTATTATGATTCTGTTTGGATTGTGGTTATTCTGTCTGATTATTGATATGATCTGATTATGCTTTCTGCTTAAGTTGTCTGCATCCATGCATTGCATTACACTACAGAACCTTTAAGAATAGTGGTTTTGTTGGCTAATAGTGGAAATGAGGTAGAATTTATAATTCAAGTCCTCATAAGTATTGTATTGTTATATAGTGTGATAGATTATAGCGGGAGACCACAGAAGTTCAACCATAACTTAACTGGATTGTATTGATTGTCAGGTAAGGGGTTTAACTTCCTTAATATGCATTTTGGGTTACCTTATCCATATTAGGTTAGTTAATGGCTAGTACTAGGGTCTACGGTGTGGCTCGTTGACTCCCGAGGCTAGTTACATGGTAAGGTTAACGGCATGTAGGTTTTAAGTGTGGGACATTAAGCTCCCAGATTGTTAAGTGCAGCATACAGTGATTGATCAAATGTGGTTTCAAATAAATATTGATCATTGGATGATCATTAGTGAGTGAATGACAGTTTAGGGGCCGTACACCCCTCATTGGTACCATACACGTGTTATTGAACCCCTAGTGTTATAGGCTTTGAGCCACCGGGGGCTGTCAAGTGTGAGAACCCGTGCAGGCCGGCGAGCCACCGAGGGATTTTTCTACCATTACTTTCCTTTAGGATGAGTGTATTAGTCCGATGGGAATAGTGTATTGCATATCATTTCATTTGTTTATTATTATCCATGCGATATTAGGTTGTATAAACTGTTTAGTACATTCCACGCTAACCCTCTTATGCAGGTGGTTTTAAAAATAAAATGTGTTCCCCTTACCTAACCTCTTAATGGGTTCCTCTCGAGGACTCACCCCCTATGATATTCATATTTTTCAGGAGCGCTTGGTAAACGACCCGCGGAATAGCTCCGCCTAGTCGTGAGTGATTTTTGTAGTTAAGGTACATAAGTGCCTATTGATTGGTTTCTTATTGCGATTAGGGGGTAGTCTTGATAGAGATGCTATGAGTGATATTTAAGTGAATTGGTGAGCACACTTAATGGATTGATTAATGGTTAACTTCGATGTTTGTGTTTTAGCAGCAGCAGCAATGCCTGGAAGTGTTAGTCGGTAGTTGATCCTGACTACTCTGAAATTGGCAAACTCTGGCTCTATAAAAGTATTAGCAGCATGCATATTCAATTAAATAGAAATCCTGATGGGTTGTATATTTATTCAGGGAGCTCTCACGCAATGAAGTGGGCGGGCCTCCTCTATGATGTATTTTTGTTGAGTGGAGCTTAACTTATATTTCTACAAATGGGTGATTTATCGTAAAATCACTAACGTGTTTCGGGTGCAGGTTTAAGGCTTGAATTGTTCGTCTTAAAACTTATTAACGTGTTAGAGAGTAAAACTTAAGAAAAGTTTTTAAAAACGCCTAGTTTTGGGTTCCCTACACCTTAGTAACCACTATTCTGACCGATGTAACTGCCATCATCCACTCCCTTCTACCGCTACTGCCAGCTTCCGCCGCGCCTATCACCAGCCTCCATTCGTTTATGGAAAAACCATCAGAGGTGCGTGCTGGAGCGGTGCGGAGGGAGGTGGTGACGCTGGGGATTTCTCCCATGTTTCTGTCACTGCCAGAGTCTATAACCATTGTGATGGGCTAAACCCATAACCCGGCAGAATACCATGAATCCTGCACTTCACAGTTAATACATACAGAAACAATTGCAACCTTTAAGAGAAAACTGTTTCCAGCAAGACCTTCTGTTGGTCAAACATTTTTCGAAAATTCTATGCGAGTCCGAATCAAGTTTCATAAATTTTGTATTAAACTAGACACATGAGGCTATGCTCACAAACATTTTCAGAACAAAACTCCAACCCAAACAGTGCAGTTAATTCGAGAAAGTTCAGGAAAAATTTACTATTTTTCTGAAAACTGCTTTATATGTCTAGCTCTTCCTTATAATTACGCAGTCAGACTTACCAAACAGAACTATAATCACCATGGTGGGCGGAGTCCATAATTCACACACAAATGATAGATGAAACATACGCAGTAGATCATATATATATACTTGAGCTCAGCTCAGTCCAAAAGCTCCAGAAAGGAGCCCAACACTCCCCGAGTAAGCATATATTTAGATGTTCTACAACTACCTAGTATGAACATATGTGATACAAACATTTCTAGGCTATATGTACAGGTGCACGCTACATCTACAGAGCCCGTAGCTAGAGCATTGCACCTACTATGACAGATTTTAGAATTGTCTCCTATGACAACTCACTCCAAAACCCTGCTGCTGCTAGTCTATCCCAAAATCTCAGATCAACCGCATGGGCCTAAGCCACCGGTTGGTTACCAGAAGCTCCTAAAAATGGTAATTATAAGGCTGTAAGTCCTCCAAAGGTACTCAGTAAGGGCTGAGACAGTGGTAATGGTTTAAAACAAAAATCCTACAAAGACATTGTTAGCAAAGAACGTTAGCCCTGCAATAAAGGTTAGTACATAGAATTATCCACATATCAGATGAGCTCCTGTGCAGCCTGTGCACAACAAATAGATCATCTTATATATGTGTCCCACAATGCAATGTCACAGACCAACCCTGCATAAGACAGATTAGAACATATATATATATAGCATATCACACACAGAAACCAACCAAAAAACATATATATATATACATTGCCCCGCAGGAACACGTTTTTAGAATTCCTGCATCTAGATAACACAACAGATACAAATATATTATATAAACAAATAGAATGAAACAGATCTGCACAGAGTGACGGCCCCCCAAAGACCCGACTGGATATGGATACACTTTGGAGTAATATACATAACATAAGGCGTGGTACCAGCCAGGGCCTAGGACCCTTATCAGAAAACTATCACAGAACATACAGATGATAACATAATAGATTTTATCCCTCTTCACGAAGTAGAGTGCCGACTATTATGGTCGTGGCACCACAAAACCACATCTCTGACCACAGAGTGATACAGAGATACCCAATCTAATGATTGGGCCTTCTGAGCTCCGTACTTGCATACCATTACCGCTACTACATAACTAGCCCTGAGAGTCATTGGGCCGCACCCTCGACCCGGGTACTAGTCCCAACTTATGAGATATGCATACAAGTAAACTAGAGTGCATATAAGAGAAGTTGAACCCTTACTTGAGCTACCCGAACGGATCATAATTTTAATTCTCAGAAAGTCCTGCAGAAGCTGACCTTGCCCTGATGCCTATTCAACCCACAATAACACTAATTAATCATATAACCAACACAGAATTTGTTTCCATTACCATCTTCCAACACTTAGCACACTTTCTGAATTTGACACTTTTCCAAAAAGTGTCCCAAACCTTCCAATTAAAACCCATAATCTTCCTTCCACCTATCCACCAATTTAATTTTTCCTTCCACCTATCCACCAATTTAACTACCAAACACCCAAAAGAACATCAAACAACACATTTCAAAGAATTTCTACACAATTTCACCTCTCCCACCAATTTGGCCTCAATGTGATTATTTTCATATGATGTTTTCTCCAAACTTTTCACACCAATTTAAAACCTTTAGAACACCATTAACACACCACAATTAACCTCACACCAACCACACAATATTTTCTAATTTTCCTCTTAATTTTGGCCCAACACTTAGCACATAATTACGTGACATTTTTCAACTAACTACCAACACCAAAGTTGCTCTCCAACAACCCAAGATTACACTTTTACCATCACAGCAATTTAATTGCACCATTTACTCCTCCATCTCAAATTAAGTCCCAAAGCATAACACCATGATTCATAAAGAATTTGACAATGTTCGAAGCACCAAATTTACTCCTAAACTACCCAACAACAACCATCTAACATCAATTCAAAGTTTCCCCAATAGTTACTCAAGAACACCTTGAGCCCTAAGCCAAATTCAATACTTTTTCTCATCAATCTTGCATAGATGTTGTAGAAGAACCTTATACCAACCTTAGATCACTCTATTTAACAAGATACGTCAAGGATTTGAAGAGAAAAGACCTTCCATAAAAGCCTCCAAAATCGGCATCAAGCAAAGAGAAGAAATGATGAGTTTTTATGTCTTTAACCTTAGTTCATAGATGTTTCACTCATGAAAACCTAGCTAACCTTCTAATTTGAGGACCTAAATAAGAAGATTTGGTGAAGGATTTGGAAGAGGATGGTGGTAAAGAAGGAGCCGAATCGGCGATGTTGAGGAGGAAGAAGAAGGTAAGTGTTTTGATATTTTTATGTTTAGTTTACATCTTTTAATCCTAACCTTACACATATACTACTAACATATACTTTACATTATTTTATTACTGTCAATCTTACGCTACACACCTCCTAAGTTGCTACCACACTTAACATTACTTTAGTTACTAACTCAATTTACTTAGCTTACTAACTAATACAAATAATAACTACCTCAAATTACTTACTTTAACTTATTCACTAACATTATTTTGACT
This sequence comes from Daphne laureola, assembly GCA_038382905.1. Classification (NCBI taxonomy): domain Eukaryota; kingdom Viridiplantae; phylum Streptophyta; class Magnoliopsida; order Malvales; family Thymelaeaceae; genus Daphne; species Daphne laureola. The sequence continues at coordinate 6,682 of JBBYHH010339157.1, read as the reverse complement.
TATCTTATATTATTCTTACCAAATCCCATACTAACCTTACCAAATTAATTCTAACATTGCTTAATCTGATTCCTTAACCAATTTTATCTTCCCATTTTACCCTTATGTCTTCAAAATGATCATTTTACCCCCAAGGACTAACCTCGACAAAATGGCCCAGAAATCACATTCCGATTCCGAATATTGAATTCCCGTGATCTCTCTAACAGAAGATCCAAAAGCGGATAAGCTTGTTTAAGAGGGTGCTTGAGGATGTTCAAGAGCAATAGTTTGAACCTCAAGTGATGGGCATGAGTTGCTTCCATCTTGGCCTACATTGAATCTGTTCAAGAAGACAATCTAAAACACCATGGGAATGGCGTGCCTTGGATGATGAGGGTAAGATTTGGTTCTTGAATGTAGCTCATAGACTAAATGAATTTAAAATAACTCTTGAAGGTGTACTAAGGATGGAGTGACTAAACACTTAGAATATGAGATGCATTCCAATGGGTTGTGGAAGCCAATTGATTGATCTTTCTCCTAGCCGAAAGTCAATTGAGAACAAGTATGTTCTCAAGATTCACTACTTGCCTTAGTGGTAAGTCTGGACCTAGATTACATCAAATGAATGTAATGGGTGTCTTTCTTAATTGTGTTTGGAGAAAGAAATATACATGAGAGAACTAGAGAAGTTTGTCCATATGGTCTTAAACAAACTTCTTTGCACTTGTGCTTGAAGTCTCACTATACAATCACAAGTTATGACTTAGAGATGATGCATAAGGACCATTATGTGTATCTATAATCCTCTGGGTTCAGCTTTGTAGTAGTGATTCTATATCTAGATGAAGTACTAATTGCAAATAGTTGCAAGGTTGTTGGAGAGGATATGCGTCCTAAAGCTCCAAAGGAGAATAAAAGTAAAGGCTCTCACATCTTACCTTAGCGCCATTAATGGTCTTATGTATAACATGTTATATACATGGCTAGACATAAGTCAAATGGTTCACCTACTAGCTAAATCCACATATGGTTATATATTCATGCTAAAATTGCACTACTACTTGGTGTGGTAGCAAGCAAAGCTGTACAAGAAGGCTGAATAAGTTTCATGTTCCTTGGATGTACAAGAGATTTAGAGCTTCGTTGTTTGCTTTACTAATTGGGGTTCCAAGTTTGAAATTGAAAAGTTTATTACTATAGTGATAGTATGGTAGTTATAGACCCAATATACCTTGGAAAGATCAAAGACATTAGCATGAGATGCAATTAAAGAGATTGAAGTCACATTTTCTAAATACATTTCTAATGACCTTATGTTGGTTGTTCCTTTCCTAATGACATTACCACCACTTGAGTTTGCTCAACATGTTTTAAGCATTAGGTCTTAGAAGATTGTACATGTTGGATGAACTTCACATCTCTTTGGTGTCACACATGTTATAGTTTATTTGTTGGAAACAGATAGTAAGGTATCTTATCAAATATTAAGTTCAATTCAATGGTTCACAATGAAAAATGAACATGTCAAACATAGGCAGAGGATGACTTTATCATATAGGTCATTCACCCTTGATCTTTGTGCAACATTAAGGATTAGACTAGCTAAAATCTTGATTGTATGTTATTTCTAGTTGGAAACATGTGACTAAAAGGAGTCATATATTTGAGTGGGAGGCATGCTCCAACACATGACACTTTAGCATTCCAAAGTCACCTTGAATATGAATAATCAAGATGAGATGATTTAATTCACCATGTTTGTATTCTCACTCATACATCCTAGCCTATAATTGTTGTAAGCTAGGGCTTACATAGATATTTCATGGTTTTAGGAACATGTCCTCCTTTTATATGTTAAGAGGAGTACACTTCTTGGTGTTTTAAGAAGGAAAAATGAATGACACACCCCTCCAATTTACAGTGAAAATCACTCCAAGTGGGAGTGATGTTAATGTAAAACACCATAGAAGTGTTTAATTGGAACTTAAAGGATGTGTTCCTTATAGGATATGTTCCTTAAAGGATGTATTCCTTGAGTTCCATGTCCATGAAATGCGACCAAATGAAGAATGTAAGCAAGTTGTCTATGTTCTTTCTTAGTGTGAGATTCTTTGACTTAGACTCTTAGTGACTTTAGCTTACTATTAAGGAATTGTGTGAATGAGGCTACTTTTATTGGTTGTCGAAGGTCTTAGAGAAATAAGATTGGAGTATCCTCCTTTTGGTTAGTTTAGTTGGCATAATGACTTAAGTAGTTAAAGCTAATAGGAAAGACATTGGATTGATACACTTACACTAAACTCAATCTTGGCACCACATGTTACTGTGTGTAATATGATAGATTGAACAAATGAATTTTAAATGAGTACTTGATGCTTAATACAATCATGGATTTCAAGAAGTTGAAATTTTAATGAAAGAGACTGATTGTGATTAAGATGTGTATTCTATGTCTGGGGTCTAAAAAGGCATGTACTTGATGAGGTTCAAGTGAACTTGATTAGGTTCAAGTACGCTTGATGAGTTCAAGCAAGCTTGAAGAAGTTTAAACAATACACATATACTTGATGTGTTTAAGTAAGTTTGAATGAGTTCAAACTATATAAGGAAATGACATACTTTTATTGTGAGTCTAACAACCACAATGAAAGAGATTTATTATGTATCCCTTAGGGTCCCACTCTTAACTCCATTTAGATGAATGTGCTTGTTATTTTGGCCCATATGTTTGTTTGAGAGATTTTATTCGAGTGAGAGTTGGAACTCAAAAGTTTCTTAGTGCGAGTAGGAGTTTGTTGGAATTCTTGACGCACCAAGAGCTTTTGAGGTGGTACTTGAGCTCATAGAGCTAATTTAGACCTTATAGGTAGCTATATGTAGCTCACCTCAGCTCAACTCAGCTCAACTCAGCTAGAAGTAGCTGAACTTAGCTCACCATAGGGTGAGGGCAGCTAGAAGTAGCTCCCTTCAGCTCATATCAGCTTAGCTCAGCTAGAAGTAGCTAAACTAAGCTCACCTAAGTTTAAATAAAACTATAGGTAGCTCCCCTAAGCTCAACGCCAGCTAAAAGTAAATGAATGTAGCTCAAGTTAGCTCTACCCAGCTCACTCCAGCTCAATGGAGCTGAGAAAAGCTTAGCTTTAGCTCATCTCAGCTAAAAGTAGCTGAATCTATGTCAAAGTGAGCTCACTTCAGCTAGAAGTAGCTGTAGTCAACTCCACTCGAGCTCAAGTTATCTAGAAGTAGCTAACTCTAGTTCATGTTAGCTAGAAGTAGCTAACCCTAGCTCATGTTAGCTAAAAGATAGCTAACCCCAGCTCAAGTTATCTAGAAGTAGCTAACTTCAGCTCGTGGGAGCTAGTTTTGTTGAAGAAGTGACTTTTAGCTCAGTGTGAGATGAAAGGAGTTTAGAGGAGCTCAAATATGTATAATGTGGCCATTTGGAACTACTTTGTGATAGTTCACCGTGATTTAGTAGTGGTAACACCCGATTGGCACATTTTGGACAAGAAAAGTGTTTTTTGGACAAAAAGGGTAATTATGGAATAAGGTGTATGCATCTTACCACATGTGATATACTCCTAGGTGGTTATGTATGAACAACCGGCCTTATTGTATGCATTGGAGGTGAAAGGGTGCCTTCATGTTGCACCTTTTCGCCATTTTTTGGGAGTTACCATCCACCTAGACAAGGGAAAGGATAAATGAGGTTGGTAACCTCTCTAGGCCCAAGAGTCACATGATTTCAGCCTAGAGGAGGTTATCACTTCCTCTTAACCTCCTCCTCCTCATCTAAAAATAGATGGGACGAGGAGGCCGACCTTGATGATGAAAAAGAACACAAGGGTTCTTCAATTTTCTTCTTCTTCTTTGGTCAAAATTTGTAGTACATTCTTAGAGTATTTTGGGTGGATATTTAAGTGTGTTTCTTCAACACATTTCTCCCTAATCCATCACTATAAGTCAGCCCTTTTCTGCATCAAATCCACCACTTGCTTGAAGGTGTTCCATTGGTGTTCATCCACCAACTTGAAGATGAAGAATATGGAGCTTACATTTTAGAAGGAAGGAATTTATTCCTTATGCTGTTTATCCACGGTGTAAGGTACATATTATTCATCTCTACACTTTAGTATCATGATAGGATCTTATTCTTACTTCTTTGATTCAAATGAATGGAAGAAGGCATGATTTATCAAAGACATCGTGCTGATCTAAAAGTATATGTATGTATTGCATCATGTTTTGTATGTGCTCATCATGCAATAGTATGTAAACATGCTCTCGACATGTTTATGATGAGATGTCAAGATTGATTATTAAGATCCTAAAATCAACAAAGTTTGGTTTATCAAGAAGATACTAGACAAGAGAGGCCCCAAAGGTTGGGTTCCCAAAGAGAGTTAAACTTCTCTTCAAGAAGAAGAGAGCAGGAAGAGAGAAGGAGACTAAAGCAGGATCTGAGTCATTAGTTGTTTCTTAAACAACTTACCTTCTTTCTTGAGCAGTAGTAGTTATTTCTTTTAGGTACTATGCTACTAACCATGAGGATGAGAAAGGATTTGTTTTTCTATTTTGTAGGTACATTTGAACACAGACTCTTATCAAGCGTTGATGAGAAGTCACAAAGAACTTTTCATCAAAGAACATAAAAATTACAACATTGCAAAGCATGGAAAGATTGTTCTCACATGTTCAACATGGAGAATCAATCACTCAAGAATAAAAAAGTTTTCTTCCAAAAGCTTGTTCAGTAAGTAAAACCCCAACTGTAAGTAATTTATGTGCATTGCATGAATGGATATCAAAATTGTGAATTATGGAAATTAATTTCATAATTTTACAATTTTTCATGTCCAAATTAATTTTGATGCTAGGATAATCCAGGCATTACAGAAATTTAGAGAGATAAAAGTAGGTTATAAGGTAAAAGGGTAGAGTGTTGAGATTGCTATCAACACATTGATAACAAACTCAACGGTTAGAATTCTTTTTACCATTGAAGGAAATCAACCAAACAGTAAAAAATATTCTCCCTTTAGGTATAAAAGGATGATATTTTGAAAGAGCAAAGGTTCATATGATTAAGTGTAATCACAATCCCTCTTCTTCTGAAAGAAATCACTTTCCTTCTTAGAATACCTTCCTGTCAGTAGATGAAACCTAGCTCCTCTCTTCGCCTCTATATATTCTCAATCTCTAAAGCCATTCTCACACATCCAAGGCTCCAAACTTCTCTAAAAGTTTCATCCTTCACTCCTCTCTCAAGATCTCAAATGGCCGATCACAACCAAATTCTTAGTCAAGTACTCTTTGCACTCGGCAAAGGGGAACCTACTCCTAATCCAGAGGTGATCAATCCTATCTCAGTCCATCCTTCTTCACCTCTTACTACTTCTCTTCTATTCACAGCTCCTAAAGAGCCTCATAATAAGGGAAACAGTGGCAACAGATCAAGCAGATCAACACATTGATGTCAACACAGATCCACTCGTTGATCCTGAAGTTCAGAAGAAAACATCACAACAACTGAAGCCGTCACTACGACCATTACAGAGAAAGAATCTGACAAAACTCTAGAAAAGCTTCTCTCTCTACCAGAGGACTTCACTCCTCTCACTTCCAAGGAAATCTTGGAGCTCTCCTCAACCTCTCTACCTGTCAGAACCCTTATTTTATTTTTAAGAAAGAGAACCAGATCTCAAGTGGTAACAACTCCTCCTCCTACTTATCCTAGTAAATTGTTAGAATTTCTACGCTCTACCATCCAATCCTTAGCTAAGGCAGCAGAAGACACCCCTATGTTAAAAGAGAAAAAGAAGAGACTTTTGGATTCTCCACCCTCTACCACCACTACCTCCTCCTCCTCAGAAGAAGAAGTGATCGAGATCGCTGTAAGAACAAGCACAAAGAGGTAACCAGAGAAGAAGAAGGCTATTAAGGAACCAACTTAGAAGAAAAGGAAGTTTTCTGAAGATGAGAAAGGAAAGAAGAAGGCAACAGCTGAAGAGCCAAAATCCATGAAGAAAAGAAAGATCCAAACTCCTCATATTCCCAAGCTCAAACTGGGGATCCTTCCTAAAGCTCATGCCAAGCCCTCAAAGCCTCTCAAAGTTAAACCATCAACACCAAAGAAAGAGGTAACTTTTGATGCCTATCATTTTAAAGGACTCTATCAACACATTGATAGAAGTGAACTGCTGAAGTTAAGGCTTGTTTATCTATTAGACTGGCTATAGGAATTCCATCTTTGTGATTTACTAGAGCTAGGAATGTCAGAATATCCTTATTTGGTTGAGGAATTCTACCCCAACCTGGAAGTTGGAAGAGGAAGAGGAAGAAATGTGACTGCAATCAAATCTAGTGTGAATGCAAAAATAGTCATGTTCTCCAAGGCAAAAGTCATAAAGACAATGGGCATCAAGAACTCTGAAGAAGAAGGGAAGGACTCAAAATTTCCAGAGAAGGCATACAAGCACTTCTTTCCAGAGTTAGCAGAATAAGAGCTATACCTTTTAGGTCAGTACTCCCCTGCTCTTTTTACAGAACTTAAACATAGGGCTTTCCAATGGGTGATCACTTTTATTCTGCTTCCCAAGAAGGGAACCCAAAATGTTACATTGTTACACCCACCCCAGTCCGGCGATAAGTCTCTGACGTTTTATGGCCGGAAGACAAGGTATGATGACTTATTAGA
>JBBYHH010339046.1:0-12207 GCA_038382905.1 Daphne laureola | reverse complement strand
CGAGAATTGATACTGACTCCTGAATTTCGATTCGTTTTCGCCGGAGAATAGCTGGGCTATTTTTTTTCTGAACGCATCCTCTGTGAATGATTGACTGCCGACAGTAGCGTAGGTTTCACTCACGGCTTCACGCTGCTTATCGATGGGCGGTTGCCTGTCGGTTTGCGATACGACCGGCTGTATCGGGTGGGTATTTTTTTTTGAATCTTGAAAATTTTCGTCGTCGCCTTTATCGATACGACGACGAGTATCTCTATCTAATTCTATATCTCTATTACCCTTATTAACATTACTAATAACTACCAATTCCGCGCAGGCACGAGCGTACGTGTACGTGTGAGGGAAAGCCATTGCATCTTCCGGGCATCTATCGTATGATCTTTCAGTGGATGTTTCGCTATAGCTTTGGGGGTATCTTTCGCATAAATTACAGAGTGATATGATTGTGTCGTCAAGGTGATTTGTCTTCTCAGCTTTGATGTCAAGTACCCCTGATCGCTGTAAATTGTAGAGCGCATTCTTATAGGTTCTATCATCGCGCAGGAACGTTAACTCTTTAATCGTGTCAGGTACAATGATCTCCAATCGGTTCTGACGAATGCTTTCCATCACCAGAACATTGAGCAGAACGGTGGCTGATTTGCAGGCACGGCTAGGGTGTTGCTGCTGATAGTCCTGCCAGTAGGATAGTTGAAGTAGGGCCGTTTGCATCGTCTATTCTTCGGTTTGTGGTGTGCTCATTTTATTTTCTCCTGTTTATTTGCCATGATTGCCTTTGCTACGTGCTTCGCCGCTTGCATACAAGCCAACTCACACTGAGCGTTGCCGTACAGATTGTTTGTTCTGATTTTTTCTTTTGCCAATTGTTCAGCCAGTTGTACAGCGATCAATTCAGTGGGTGTCATATTGTCCCGGATGTTTTGCTTGCTATTCAAACTTTTCTTTAACCGAACAACTGCCGTACTGCCGCCGTAAAGTGGTGTGTAGATAGCGTTGGTGCAGGTACGATAGCCGCCTTTGTTAACGCCGTGATACGATAGCGTGGATGTGAACGCGACACGGGTAGATACGCCATTGATCCGCGCCTCAATCCACGCCTCATCGCGCCCCATTTTCGACCACGCACGTCGCGCCCGATCCTGCCCCCTTTTGATTGCCAGTTCAGGATTGTTTATCTCTTCGATTCGCTCGAAGTAAACTTGGTTAACGACTACGTGCAGCTTCGGGTCTAGGTACTTTGCGTAAGCTAGCATGAGTTGCTTTTGCGCCCATGTACCTTGCATTTTACCGCGACCTCTTTGTGTTTTTATAATGTGGATTTCACCCACATTAAGCATACTACCCACTGTTTCAATGAGTTGCTTAGTCGACTCGAATCGCAACCATTCACGAGGGTCTTTGCTGGTTGGGCTTCCAGCGTTCTTCCATACATCAGTGAGACTAAACAGGTCGCCCTCTTTGCGAACCTCGGTCGATAGTTCCATAGTAGACATAAAAAAAAGATCGGCCTGTAGTGTGTGTCGTCTGGCGGACGAAAGCTGCGGAGAGGCCGACAGCTAACACACACTACAGGCCGATCAAGTATGATGAATACATGAACCCCTGCGTGATTGCCTCTCCTTATATGTACTCCGTCAGTGCCAGTGACGCATTACAAACATACGAAGACAAACGATACGACGAACCGATTTACCGGATTAATTTACAACCGAATCGGTATCGTCGTCGGTGTTACTGTATGTTAATTAACTTGTTGTTACCATTAATAGCCAGCGGTTTGCAGGTCGGCGATCAACTTGCGAATGGCCTCCTTAAATTCACTCTTCTGTGTTGAATAATAGGGCATTGTTCGATTGAATGGCTCACCGGCTTCATATTTATATCCCATAGAATCAAAGGCATTGGACACGTCACCTTGCCTAAAATAGTCTAACGAACACTCGTAGCGTTCTATGGTAGTGGGCTTTGCTTTTCCGCTACTATATACTTCTTCGTCACTACCATACCCTTTCCGTGGGTTTAGGTCATACCGTTTAATTGCCGCCAATCCGCCCAGACAGGCAAAGCAGGTTCCATCGATGTCAATATGGTGATAGAAGGACATAAACGGTTTGACTGGGGCATCGGGCCTCTCGGCTTCGATCAGTGCGTCTAACGCAAATTGTAATCGTTCGGATGGTTTCTCTCTCATGTTCTTTGTAGTTTATTAACGGGCCAATGATCGCTGATCCAGACGGTCAGCCTGTTGCCATTGCGTTCGACCGAATCGCAGTACTCGTTGTAGCTGATATTGAACTGTCGCCATGTAGTGCGGCACTCGCAGTCGTTGCCGGGGTAGCGGACGTAGATCATCTTCTCGCAGATGCGGGTGACAGTGTAGGACCAGTGCCGATACGTCATCCGGTTGCCGCGTCGCTGGTTGGAGAAGTGCAGCACATCCCCAACCAGCACGTTGTAGTCGTTGCCTGTCTTACTCATCATCGTCGAGCATATCGGGTGCCAGGAATCCATCGACGTACGCCTGTATGTTGTCAGCTACCGCTCCCTTGCTGGCGTCACCGGGCAGGTATCTTACGCCCGCTTCGTAGAGTTCGGGGTATTCATGCAGTAATGCTCTGTTGTACGAATCTACTAACGCTTTTGGATAGAACAGTACTGTTTCGTGGTCATGCGGTATACCTAACCAGTCGGCATTACCTCCGCCAACCAAACGGTTATCACCTATTCGGCAGACATTAATTAAAAAGTTACTATTGAAACCGCTTCTTCGGTACTCAAAATCATTCGGCCAGATGGCTGGGTACTCACCCATTGCGCAGCCGTTCGTGCCGCATCCAACTTCGCCATTAACAATACAGGAAAAGTTGAATTGGTCGAGACTCAGCTCGCTCTGCGGTTTGCGTAGGTGAGCAACGATGGCGAGCAGCCGATCGCGAGATAGTCGGGGTGATACAGGTTCCATGTGGTTGATTTGTTTACAGTTGTAAATTACTTTGTCTCGTTGATCGTCGGCTCGTCGATTCCCTGCCCCTCGAATACTTCGATGCAGGCAATACGTTTATGTCCATTGCCCAATGCTTCTTGGGCATACTGATCTGCTTGTTCTCGCGACGATGTGCCAGCGAAAAACTCATACACATTTATCCAACCGAGTGACTTTGGTCCTTTCTTTACGATAACAAGGTCTTTGTCAATATCGATGGCATTGCCCCACATATCGTAACATCCATCGGCATTCCATCTAGATATGCTAGTTTCCATATCTATCTGGCCGACAACAGGTTGATTTCCGTTTGCAATGGTTGTAAATATGATAACCTCGTATGCCTTTCCGGTCTGTACGGTATGCGTCTTGGCTTCGACGACGAGGGCGAAGTAATCGTCGAGGGTAAAGGGGATGCGTGATTGTGTCTGCATGATTAGGATTGGTTTATAGTTGATTGGTCTATTGAATTAAGTGCGGCAGCAAAGGCCAGTGCTTCTATCGTGACATTAGATCGGTCGATCTCGGTTTGCAGGTAGTCGATGTAGAGCAGTAGCCCCTCGCTTTCAGTCGGGGCGATGCGCTCGCGGTCCTGCAATTTGTAGTAGCGCCCCTCGCTGTCGGAGAAGAAGCTCTGCATGGGCTGGGCGGACTCGGCCCGGTGCAGCTTACCCTGATGGTAGCCGCACCGGAGCAGGCCGTAATGTAAAAACCAGTATTGATTACCGGGTATGGCGTCGCTTGCTTTCATGGTCTTCGTTCGCGTAAGAGGTCTGCAATCCCAATCATTGTGAGTACTGGGCTAATGATAGCGCCGCCGATCAGCCACTGTGGTACACTGTGATGATCGCCATCGTACGAAGCGAGTGCGCCGAATACGATACACTCGATGGCGAGTAGGAAAACCAGTGCCAGTACAGCGATATTTCTAAGGGTGAATGTCATTTCTCGTAGTGTTTATGGAGTAAAGAACAAAGCCGGTACAGTGACACACTGAAAAGCACCCCGCAGAAGGTGAAGGGCGGACTGGATACGGTCGCACCTGCCCACTGAATTGAAAACAGGTGCGATGACAGGGCGGTGGCGATGACCAGCAACACTAGCCAGAGGTAGATCGAGAACAAGGGGGTTGGTTTCATTGGTCTGTCAGTTGAAATCGTCGTCGTTATCGGCCAAGCTGTCTTCCAGCTCGTCCTCGGTGTAGAAGATTTGGTTGGTCACGGTGTTGATCGAGAATTGAAAGTTATCAAGCTCGTCGTAGACATCGAAGATCGTCCCGTACCCCTGATCGAACTCGCCGGTCACAACGACGACGGTATCCAGATCAAGGTCAGTTGCTTTGTCTTCGATCAGTCGCTCGCTCCGGGGAGGCAGTACATGCATGGAATCGTTGGTGATGGTTATCATGGTCGTAGGGGTTAGACGTCGGCGAGAAAGTGATTGACGTAGCGTTCGATGTTATCGGCTACCTCTTCTTTGGTGGCCTTGATTGTTAGTTGATCGATGCCAACCTCTGTTAATGCCGGATCGCTTAGTGCGCCTGAGTCCAGCGGGTAAAATAGGTGATCGACAGTGCGTACTGGTATACCCAGAAAATCTACCATTACATCGTCTACAGCTATGTCTAATCGCCAGTATCGGGGCGTCAATGTTCTTCTGTTTTTAGGGTAATTAAAATGTCGGGGAAATATCACAGGAAACTCGCCCATAGCACAGCCCACCGTGCCGCAATGCATTGACGAATAGGTGATAATGTTTGAAAAGTCAAACTCGCTGTTGTGTAATTCGGACTGTGGTTTGCGGAGATGGTGGACGATAGCGAGCAGACGCTCACGGGATAGCTTGGGTGTGACTTGCATACGAATAGTTGTTTAGATAATGGTTGGTTTTTTTTACAGATTGCGCACGGTCAGGATGGTGACGATGCGCTGACACTCGATAAGTACGGACGTGAACAGCTCGCGCTGCCGCTGGGGCAGGCGTCTTGTCGTGCCCGACAGCAGGTTGCGGATTTGCTTACGCTCGCTATCGGTTCGGCCCAGCGTTAACCGGGACGGATTCAGGGCCGGGTTGTCAGCAATCAGGTGAGCGAACTGCTGGTACAACTCGTCGCTGTAGGGCTGGTCGGCTGGCGTTACCCACGCATCGAGCAGAAAGATCGACAGGGCCACGCGCAAGGGGTCGAGCAGTACAGCAGTCAACTCGTCGATTTCCTCGCCGTAGAAGCGCCGGTAATCGTTGGCGTAGGGGTTGCGGTGCCAGGCTAGGGCGTTGGAGATGCGCCTGTCGTTCCATTGCATCAGCCGGCAGACGTATTCGGCTTTCAAATACCCCTGCGCTGATAGCAGAATGAATGATTCGTAACGACTGATACGCCCCGGCGTCTGCTCGTTCTTATGCAGGGCGTACTCGTCGGGAATGATCCCATCTGTACGCCACTGCTCAACGATGTCCACGTCCAGCCCCCATTCGAGGGCTGTATCGTGGGCTAGTTTGTGGTTATAGGTCATTGTGTGGTGTGGCTGTTCTGCAACAGGATAATGTTTGTGTTGTACAGATCAGGCATCCCCATGCCTGTTACCGGGCCGAATATTTTGATAAACTCCCATGCCTGAATAGGGTAGTACCCGTCGCTATCTTCGGTTTTACGAAGTGTGTCTGTCGTGATTGGCTCGGTCAGGAATCTGCCCATGACGTCGTTGCTGTGCATCGCCAGATGATGATACCCCAAGTCCGTTAGCTTGACAAGTATCTCGTTATTGAGATTGAAATGTATGCGTTCCATGTTAGGCTAGTTGTTTAAGGTGTTCAGCGAGTTGGGCTGGGCTGTATTTGAAGAGCAGCTCGTCAATTGTTTCAGCGAGGTAAGCGTCATTCAGCCCACCGTGCAATGTATTGATGGCAACGACTGGCGTTTCCTTCTCGTCGTCGTCGACCGTGTAGCCGTGGAACTCGACGATCTCGATTAGCTTGTTGATGTTACTGCTATTGATGTCGTCTTCGTACTCTTCCAGTATCTTAATGAATGGCTTGTCTTTGTGAAAGACCTTGTGGCCTTTCTCTCGAAGGTGTACAGCCATTGCTTTTTCGTCGTCGTCGGAGCTTGCACCCGAAAAGATGAGTAGTTCAGTGTACTCTTTGATGTAGCCTAGTAGTACATCCTCTTCGATAAGCGCGAGTAGATCGGTGACAAGTACGGTGGGTGATGCGATTTCGGGTGCCGGGTCTGTTGTTGCGGGTTTCTTTTTAGTCGTTGCCATAGTCAATTAGAATAAATGAGGGTGAGAAATTTCAACGGGTGTTTGCTGCGAGCCGATCATACTGGACCGGGTGACGTTGCTGCCTGTTTCGTAGAGCGCGTTGAACGCCAGCATGGCGTTGGGTAAACTGCTGGCCGTGATGTAGGTCGGCACCAGCGGACCGATGGTGCCCACAGGTCGGGCGAAGGCGGTGTACGATTCGTAGGTTTGTTGAGTTGCCATTTGTAAACAGTGCCGTCTTTGTCAGGCAGCGGCTCCCGAACGGTGCGGGTTATATGTTAAATCCGTTCACTTCCACCCAGCTATCCGGTTGACCGTCGAGAATACCCATGTCGGATGCAATCTCACCGATCACATTGTCGAGTAGGATCGCTTGGCCGCTACCTTGTCGACCCCAATAGTAGTTGTCGTACGCTTCGATCACCACCTCACTCTTCTCTTTCAGTTTACGGGCGAACCAATCCGTTACCATCCACCACTCGTATATCTCAGGGTACTCGCCCTCTGCGTCTTGTACTTTTGTGATGTCACTTTCAATTGTTTCGATTTCATTTTCGTAGCCAGCGATGTCGTCAACCAGAGAGTCTTCTTCAATGGTATCCTCTCCGGTAAGCACATCAGCAAGCTCATCTTTCTTTTCAGTTATCGAGTCGATCAATTCTTTCAACTCATCGATCTTTTCGTCGCGCTCCCTATCTGTGCCGGTCCATTGTCCGTCAGATAGGTCAGCGGTGAAGAGTTCGGTATACCGTTCGTCGAAACTCGGTACGTCAACATCTGCACCTTCGTCCTTCAAACGAAAGAGGTCTTCGATGAGCGATGTTTGTGGTCCGCCGATGATCTCACGAGCGACGAGTTTGCCGCATACTTTCTGGTTGATTGTCGATTGGAAATTCATGGTAATAATTGGTTATGATTTGAGTGATTGAATAAATTGTTCCGCTGTTATCGTCTCGTCGTCGCCAGTGACCGTATCACGCTTGTATGTGTCGCCGGACACCCACTCGACTGTATCGACTTGCCAACGATGGTGGTTAGATGTGATAGCGTAGGCGATGCGGGGCGACGACGACGAGATGAATCCGGTCTGGTCTGCCGTATCGTAGAGCGGACCCAGCATAATTTTCAGGCTGGGCAGGTACTGCCGCCCCGACAGTCGGTGCCGGGACGGTTTTCGTTTGAGGGGGATGCCGTGAATGACAGACGGCTTTCGGTTGGTGTTCATAGTAGTAGTTTAAATGCGCTCACCTTGCTCGGTGAACTCGTAATCAAGATCAGAAGCATCCTGAATAAATTTCTCTTCGGATGACCAATACTGTACCTCCTGTACGCATGATTTAAGTTGGTTTGAAATGGTTTATAATTAGGCGGCTTGTCTTTCGGCAACGGGCAATGGCAGCACGAGTGCTTCCGTGCCGGGAAGGAACGAGAGTAGCCGGTTCAGGATGAGCGTTAGAGCAACGGCGTTGTCGGGAAATAGCTCGGTGAAGCTAACCCACTGTGTATCTGATTCAGGCGAATGCCAGTTACAGTACAGCGATGTGTCTTTGTGCTTAACCTCTACCGATAGGTTAATGCCGTCGTTAGTTGTAGCGAAGCGCGTAAACAAATCGGTCTGTTCGTTGATGGCAAAACAGGTGGCGCAGATCGAGAGCATTAACTCGCGCTCTTGGGGGGTCATTGGTCGTTGCATGGTAGTAGTTGATTAAGGCAGCAGAATTGCTGTGGCCCCCTGTTGTGATCGAACACCACGGCCCAGCCGCAGGGGGGATGATTAATTAAGGTCGTCGCCCACCCGGTAAAACCGGACATAATTAAGTTGCTTATCGTACTGAACACGCAATTCTTTTCCGATTCCCCAATACGTTCCATCTTTGGAATAAGCTCCGTCAGCGCACATGGGCACTTTACAGTCGTATATTCTTCCGACTGCGTTGTCTTTGGTGCCGATAGTTGAACGGCCCATTGGTGCGCCGTAACGGGTGTCACGGCGTTGCATGATTTTGTCGATAGTACGTGTCATTGTCTTGTTTATTTGAGTTGATACTGATCTATTAATAGGTCTTGGTTTCTATTATACTGAGCAAACCACTTTTGGTCGCGCACCGTATCAGAGTCGCAGATGTCGACAATACACATAGCGTTTGCGGTCATGTATCCATCAAGAACACTGGCCGATACACCTCCTTCGGCAAAAGTTTGTCTCAGAAAATACATTCCGTCTTTTACCTGGACGGGTTTTGTGTTCATACCCATTCCCCCGCTACTGGTTGGAGAATCAATTACGAAGGATTCAGTGGGTAACTGAGAGGCAACCAGATCAACCTGTCGCAATTTATAGGTCGCGTAGGACTCTGTTTTTCCGAACAAAATTGATTCTATGTTGCGAATTTGCTGTTCCGGGTCGTAATGATATGGATCGCTTAATCTGCCCTGTGGTGCAGTTGGCGCGATTAGATTCAGGATGGCTGTGTAGTTATGAAAAACACCCTGAACGTGCAATCGAAAGTTATTAGCAGACGGCTCCTTGTCTGACATTGTGCCGTTATACTGAATCCAGATTGGATCACCTTTTTTAACGATCATATCGACTCCGTTCTGATAACGTGTCGAAAGCACCATATTAACTGGCGACGGCAAGGCAAGTGTGGTATTGTAGTACATTAGGATGGGTACTACTTGTCCGTCGTAAATCTGTATTGCTTCATCACACGATAGATTGCAATGAAACTCATTAATTTTTAATAACTTCATGGCGATAGTTGATTATGACTGTCGTTGTTGACAGTGGCTGTCCGGTGGGTCACGAACCCTGTGGCGGTCTTACCGGCCCGGACAGTATGATTAGATAAAGAAAGCGGCAACGGCTACGATCAGTAGCATTGCTAGCTTACAAAGGATGTCGAAGGTTTGGTCGGTATTCATGGCGATAGTCGGTTAGAAGTTTAAGTATACCTATTCGTCGTCGTCTGTTGGTGCTATGTAGGTAGGGTGACTGGAAATTCGATAAGGGGTAGGCGCGGGTTGTCCGTAGACAAAAATGGCCCACCATAACGCGGCGAGCCATAATACGATAGTGATGATAAACAGGAGCGTCCACGGCCCCGGTAAGATGCGTTTAATGTTCATTGTCGGTATTAAGTAACATCGCTTCGTTGCGATAGTAGCCAGTAGTCGGTTCGACCGCAGCAGCGTATTTCACTGCACTACTGACTTGATAATATCAATCAACTGCCGGGGTGGTACGGGCTAGTTTAGCCGCGACGTAATGCGCCCCGTTGTTCGATTGATAAGCCTGGAATTTACCGACAGTTTCGACGGTACACGTTGCCATATCGAACTTGCGAACGGTGTACAATCGGGGCGACTCCCATCCTACCCGCTCGCTACTGACAAAGTAGATACCGCCCGGTCCTATGTGGACTTTATCACCGATCCGTGACTTGAAAAAGCGCATGGTGTCGGGCGAGAAGTAATACTTTCCAGCGTCGTCGTTCGCTCGTCGTATGTCATCGACTGACCAGATACGCCGACCGGGGCACGGGCTGCTTGGTAAACAGGTATTTAATGATTGATCCATTGGTTTATTTATTAGAGTGAAAGAATATATTCAGAATATTGGATTGCGAGTGCCGAAGCGATGCCTGGAAAGGTTTTGCTACGTTCTTTCCACCGGTCAGCGCCGTCAGGCAGCCGCCAGATACGTTGCTCGCGCCCTTCGACAACGTTAGTGGGCGTTAGCTTGGGTAGATTTTTAAGCCACAGGCAGGTCGCTTTCGATTCGCCGTGACCAAACATCCACGGCTGCACAATCTGGTCGTACTTTCGACCGATAATATCAACCGCGTGACGGTGCGGTATCGGGTTTTCGCATACGATATGCGGACAGTTACTAGCCAGCAGGGTTTTAATCATACCGGCATAGTGTTGCAGTCCGGCGTATCGTTCCTGATTGATTGACTTATCGGCATTGTACAGCCACCGCAAACCTGAGTTGCAGGAGTAGGTACAGGGCGTGAATGCCAGTATTAAGTCCCACCGACCATTTAGCAGGTCATGGAAGTCGCCCTGATAGTGAGGGCCGGGCGCGTCTGACGGTAACAGGTCACAACTGATTGCGTTGTGGCCCAACCGAATAAACTCATCCCGTACAAGGCCGCTATATTCACAGGCGACCAATACGTTAAGCGATTTCATGGGCGTATAAAACAAATGGTTCAAACACGGCAATACCCTTGAATAGGGCATTGTAATACCCAACTTTGCTGTCTTGATCGTCCCGATCATCAAAGGTGACCGTTTCGTTTATTCTCATGGTCAATTCTTTTGGCCCAAACAGGCCGCTATCTTTGGGAAACCCCTTACCTGACACGTCAGTCAGGATGAAGTAAAATTCAGGTTTGTACATTGCAATAGTTGATTAGATGAACCGCTTATGCGGTGGTAGCCGTACGGGAATCGAACCCGTAATGAACCGTTCGGCTAGGGGATGTACTATTCTACTTCCCACGTCTCTGTATCGACGGATACGGTTTCACCAGTTTCGTTATTCCTGACTGATATGTACCAGTTAGTTTCTGGAATTATGCCGATGAATGTTTTTGCGGCATCAACGGCCAATTCTTCGTCGTAATCGAACGATAGGGTGCAAGTGAAAGAAGCCATGATTATTTGTTTGTGTATAGCGCTGTTGCTATAGTAGCCGTATCGGAGTCGAACCGATAAGTAGACCGTCCGGCTAGGGGAATTAATCAATCGTTGCAGGGACACCCCACAGATCGCCATCCTCATAGAGTGTGTACGTCTCTTCGCCACCCGTTACTGGTAGCGTTAGTCGAATGGTATCTTTGATTGCGTCCCATGCGTCCCAATAATCGTCGTGATCCGGGCCTTCATTGAGTACCCGCATATTTTCATCAAACCAATCATCTTTCGATTCGTCGTCGATAAATGATGCGTACGTTTTGGCGAACATTTGAGGAAGGTATATACCCCTGTTTTCGTCAATCAGTAGCATCGAATGTGCCAGAAAATTACCCTCGTCGTCGATGGGTAGCAGGTCGTCGTGTTGGTATGAGTATTCGCTCATCGTAGTATTGGTTTATGATTGAATGTAAAAGGCTGCGTAATAACCTGTCTCATAATTGCAGTTGTAGTATTCCATTTCGGATACATAGTCGTCAAACGACGTTGGTTGGATGTCAGTAGTTCCGGTTGTTTGTGATATAGGAAAACCAGAAAAAAACATTCCTCCCGGATAGAATTTGCAAGGAATTAAAGTGATTAATTTGCCTTGCTCAAATAGCTTACGGGCTGTACGTTTCTGAATGCGGGTATACATAACTAAGTTGTTTTTAATGTGATTTTAAACTCACGACGGGCCTGTTTTATAGTGTATCCAATAAAATGAATAGACCTATACTGGCCGTTGACAATATCCGATATACGGACTCCCTGAAATGTTTTTGTGATAGTCATTTCGACAGTAGTTTACTGACTTGCCTCGTCAGCGCATAGGGTATCATCCTATACGGACAATGCCGACACGTTAGCATCGGCATTGTTTCGGCGGTTAATCTGTCAGACTATTCACTCATTTCAGTAGTCTTAGTTTATCCGCACACAGAAGTACGGTTCCGCCAAAACAGGCGGCAACCATCCCGACCAAAAAGGCAATAGGGTCGTTATTTACCAATGCACAGGCAAGCCCTGTGATTGAGACGAAAAGGGAAATAACAATGGAGCAATGAATGAATGTTTTCATTGTGATAGTAGTTTATAGTTTGCCTTATCAGTGTAGTGGTAACGAACCACATACAGACAGGGCGCATACTGGATAGTACGCGCCCTGTTTCGACGGTTTACAATAGTAAATTACGCGGCTACCAGTACGGGCTTGCCGTCAGCGAAACCGATATTGTGAGCCGCAAAGTACGCGGCTTTAGCTTTGGCAGTTGCCGCCCG
>JBBYHH010338935.1:0-12207 GCA_038382905.1 Daphne laureola | reverse complement strand
GCCTGCCAATGGTAGCAGAGCCAGCCTTCCTCGAACCCTTGCGCGCCAGCATGAGCCTGCGCACGGAGGTCCAGCAGCACCTCTTCAATTTGAGCAACTCTGGAAGACACGCCTTCATGCTCAGAGCCCTCGGTGGCACTAGACCCCCTGCAGCAGGCGTGAGCTCCAGCACCTTCTCCACAGCAGCGAGGCCTGTAAAGGCCACATCCGCCCGCTCTGATGCAGCCAGAAGCCCGCCGGCAACACTATACGCAGAACCTTGTGCGGCGATCGTGACATCCTCGGCCCGTTTAACAGCCGCGCCGGCTTCAGCCTTCACGCGCTCGTGAAACTTGACAGCAGCATCGTGCACGCCCGATAGCACCTCCACAAGTACTCAATTCTCCACCTCAAGCTGCTTTGCCTCGCCGACCTTCTGGAAGAGTCGTTCCTTGAACTTCAGCAGGAGGTCATTCTTCTGCAAGTCTAGCAGATGTGAACGCTCCCTCTCCGCGTTCTGCATAACATACCACCTTTCCAGTTACGCAACCCGATTGACCAGGGCCCGCTTCTCTGCTTCCAGCTGCTCCCAGGCCGCGCGCTCTGGTTGAAGCGACTCCACTTATGATCCGTCACACCCATCCGCATACTTCAAAAATGCGTCCACCTCTTCAGCCTCCGTGAAGCTTTTAACAGTAGCCTGCTCTAGCTAAAATTAGAACACGACCAACAAGGCATCATTTATTAGCAAGGTACACCCTTACCCTGAGGTGCGACGTGACCGCCTCGCGAAGCCCATGCGAGGGCGATTCCAAGGTTCTCCCCAGTAGCTCGCGATCAAAAGGCATGCATAGCCCATCAAGATAGGATAGCATGCTCTCCTGTCCGCCTGCGAACAGCGATGACGAGTTGGTCAGATAGAAGATAGGATCACATGCCTCCGCAAGGTCGAGGTCTCTGTCCCTGAAGCATTCAGCTCATTCCGATGCCCTCGCCTCCCGCAGAGTGGCAGCATCCGCCGCAACCTTCACTTTCAGCCTTTTCTTTTCCAAGAAATGGGAAAGAACTCCGGCCTCCACTAGCTTCACTTGCGGATTCAGCATATCGACAAAATCGTGGGGGTCGACATACCAGCCAGACCCTGCACATAAATAATTACAGTCAAGGGCGAGATGCGCAACAACATGAGCAAGTCAAGAAACACTTACTATCGATGGGATCCATGCCCTCTGCGGTGCCACTACTTCTTACGCCTGCCGAACGGTGAGATATCTGGACCCATCTACGCCCCTCTTCAAGCTGGGGCGCCGGGCATGCAACAGACCAGTTTAGTGATACCGTACTCACGGTAGAACCCAGTCCCACCTCCACGGCCGCCGTACAAATTGACGCGGAGGCTATATCACCCACCTCAGCCTCAACCTCCATCAAATCCTCCATCCCCGGGGAAGGAATCCCACCAACACCCTGTGCTTCTGGCCTCATCGGGGCACGCTGTACCACTATGGATCGACCAAGCCGACGAGCCAATAGGGTTACGGCAGAAACCTTCGACGGCTATTGTCACCACTTGTATTTGCTCATCATGTAAGAGCAATGCATCTTCGTAGATTGTAATTGTTTGCTTGAACTTCATGACTTTGGTGTCACACATGTTTGTATTATGTTGGATTGAAATAAAGAATTTCATTTATGATCACATAATCCATTCAATTCATGAAAACACAACAAAACATAGAACATGTCAACCATAGGCATTAGAAAGACTTTCTCACACAGGTCTTTCACCCTTAATCTTGTGTAGAGTTAAGGATGAGATAGACCAAAGACTCTAAGTATGTTGTTTATAAGAAAACATGTAACTTAAAAGAGTTATATTTTTTATTGGGAGTCATGCACCAGCACATGACACTTTATCTATTTACATCACCTTTATTTTAAATAATTAAGATGAGATGAACAAGTTCATCGAGTTTGTATGACCACCATACTTACTAGTCTATATTAGTTGTAGTCTTTGGATTATTAATTGATATTTCATGGTTTTGTGACATTTCCTCCTTTTATTTGATAAGAGGAGTACATTATTGGTGTTTTAAGAGGGAGAAATGACACACCCCTCTACATTGAGTGGACATAATTCTGAGTGGGAGTGGTATAAGTAAAACACCCAAAGAATGTTCATATGGAACTTGAAATATGTGTTCTAAGTGTTCCATATCCATGAAATGTGGCCAAAGAAAGAATGTAAGAAAGTTTTCTTTGTTCTTGCTTAGTGTGAGATTCTTTGGCTCAGAATCTTAGTGACTTTAGCTTACTATTAGGAAATTGTGTTAACAAGACTACTTTGATTGGTTGTAGAAGGACTTAAAGAGATAAGACTGGAATATCCTCCTTTTGGGTAGTTAAGTTGATACAATAACCTAAGTAGTTAAAGCTACTAGGAAAGACACTATTTTATGATACACATACTCTAAGGTCAATATTGGGCCCACATATTGCTATGTGTAATATGATTAAAATTGAATTATGAGTGATTTGAATGAGATCTTGCTGCTTAATACAATCATGGATTTCAAGTAGTTGAAATTCCAAGAAAGAGACTGATCATGATTAAGAAAAGTGTATCATGTGTCTCTGGTATGAAAAGGCACTACTTGATGAGTTCAAGCACATTTGAAGAAGTTCAAATAACACATGGAAGCTTGATGAGTTCAAGTGGATTTCAATTTTTTTGAGAGGACAATCTTTCATTGAGAGTCTAACAACCTCAATGAAAGAGACTTAGTGTGTATGCCTTGGGTCACACCTTTAACTCCATTTATATGAATGTGTTTCTTGTTTTGGCATATTCTTGTGTTTGAGAGTTTTTATTTGAATAGGAGTTGGAACTCAAAAGTTTCTTAGTGTGAGTGAGAGTTTTTTCGAATTCTTGGCGCACCAAGAGCTTTTGAGGTGGTACTTGAGCTCATAGAGCTAAGTATGAGCTCATAGGTAGCTATATGTTGCTCATCTCAGCTTAACTCATCTATAAGTAGATGAACTTAGCTCACCATAGCCTGAGGGCATCTAGAAGTAGCTCTTCTCAGCTCATAGCAGCTTATCTCAGTTAGAAGTAGCTGAACTGAGCTCACCTCAGCTTAAGAGCAGCTAGAATTAGCTCCCATTAGCTTAAATTCAGCTAAAAGTAGTTGAACTTAGCTCAAGTTAGCTCTAGCCAACTCGCTCCAGCTCAATAGAGCTGAGAGTAGCTTGGGTTGAGCTCATCTCATCTCATCTATAAGTAGTTGAATCCAGCTCAAAGTTATCTCACTCTAGCCGTACTAAGCTCCACTCTAGCTCAAGTTAGGTAAAAGTAGCTAACTTCATCTCAAGTTAGCTAGAAATAGCTAACACCAGCTCATGTTACCTAGAAATAGCTAACTCTAGCTCATGTTAGCTAAAGGTAGCTAACCCCAACTCAAGTTAGCTAGAAGTAACTAAATTGACCTCATGGGATCTAGTTTTTGTTAACGAAGTGACTTTGAGCTCCGTATAAGCTGAAAGGAGCTCAGAAGAGCTCAAATATATATAATGTGACCATTTGGAACTACTTTTTGATAGTTCACCTTGATTTAGTAGTGGTAAAACCCTATTAGCACCTTTTGGACAAGAAAAGTGTTTTTTAAACTAAAGGGGCAATTGTGGAACAAGGTGTATACACCTTACCACATGAGACATACTCATAGGTGTTTATGTATGCATATTTGGCCTTATTGTATGCATTTGAGGCGAAGAGGTTCCTCCATCTTGCACATTTTCTCCATTATAGGGAAGTTACCATGCACCTAGACAAGGAGATGGATAAAAGGCATTGAAAACCCCTCTAGGCTAAAAATTCACATCTTTTTGACCTTAAGGGAGTTGTAACTCCCCCTTTAAATTCCTCCCCCTCATCTATAAATATATGGGAGGAGGGAGTCCGGCCTCATCATTGTGAAAATAACACAAGTGCTCTTCATTTTCTTCTTCATCTCTCTCCTTCTTAGGATGAATTGTTGAAGTGATTCTTGGAGCATTTTGGGTGGATATTTAATTGTGTTTCCTTTACACATTTCACCCCTTTCCATCACCCTAAATCAGCCTTCTTTAACATCAAATCCTCCATTTCTTTAAAGGTGTTCCATTGGTGTTCATCCACCAAGTTGAAGAGAAGATTTGGAGCATACGTTAAGGAGCAAGAATATAAATCCTTTTGTTGTTTTCCAGGAGTAAGGTACACATCTAAATCTTAGTATCATATCTAGGATCTCTTTTTCTTCCTGTTCTTGCTTGTGGTTGAATAGATGAGGCATGAATTGAATGAAAATAAATATCATGCTATGAAACAAAAATTGTATGTATGTACTGCATCATGTTTTGTTTATGATCAACAAACAATAGTATGTAAACGTGGTCTCGACATGTTCATGATGAGATAACAAGATTGAATTATCAAGATCCTGAAATGAACAGTATCTTCATTTCAGACTTAGAACATATTTGATGAGACTTTCTTGTGAGAAAGCCAAGTTTTGTTTTCAATGTTTGCTATCTCCATTCCAGCATGT
Source organism: Daphne laureola (assembly GCA_038382905.1). NCBI lineage: Eukaryota > Viridiplantae > Streptophyta > Magnoliopsida > Malvales > Thymelaeaceae > Daphne > Daphne laureola. Next base: position 7,639 of record JBBYHH010338935.1, on the reverse strand, counting down.
AAGTTCATGCCCACATGCTTAGAATAGATGTTTAGAATTATTTTTCCTTGAGGAAGGGTGCTAGACCCAATCTACCCCCTAGACATTATTCTTCTTATCGTTGTTCAACCCTAGAACAAAGGTGAAAGATTCCAACTTCCTCCTATCATCTCCACCAAGCTAGATCCAGAGTTGAATGATCTTCTCACCACTAAGGAAGATCATATCATCTTTGAATCTGTAATCTCTAGTTTACAAACTTACTCGGTGGCAAAATTGCCACTACCTGTTAGGGTTTTGAAGGAAATTGATAAGAGATGTAAAGCATTTCTCTACTCTAGATCCCTCCCAGTTCCAAGAATGCTCTATTGGCATGGTCTAAAGTAGTCTTCCAAAAGCTCAGGGGGGTTTAAGGATTCATGACTTGTCTATATGGAATGTTTTTTTATGGGGAAGAAGTTGCAGATATGTTTTTGCTGACCCTGAGTCCTTATGTGTCAAGTGGGTGGATTTGGTTTACATCAGATAAGCTGATATTTGGAAAATGCTAGTGCCTCAAAATGCTACAGAACCTCTCAAAGCTATTTTTAGATCCTGAAAAAGCTTAGAGAGTTCTTACCTTTGGACATACATAGTATCTGTATATTCCCTATGAAATAGTGCTACTTGAATTTGGTTTAAAACTTTGATGGAGTTGATTGAAGAAAATTGGTATGGGACCCCAGGAATGTTCCAAAAACTCCATGATAGCTTGGTTTTGTTGCTGTGACATCCTCTCTACTTGTGATAGGATGAGTAAGTGGGACAATAATATTAACCAGTCTTGTGTCCTCTGCTGGAGCAATCTGGAATCTAGAGACCACATTTTCTTTCAATGCTCTTTCCATGGCTTTGTTCTTCTCTCTCTATTGTTGAAGGTGAAGCTAGTTGCCCTTTCTTTCGTCTGGAATTAGTTTTGCGGTTGGTGGATGAAGATGGCTAAGGGTAAGGCATTGAATGCTCAGGTTAAGAAATGTTTAGTAGCTTCAAGGATTTACACTATTTGGTGGGAGAGGAATTCTAGAAGGCACATGCATATTGAATCCAATCCTCAAGCACTAGTTGGATGGGCAGTACAGTTGGTACAAGTAAAAAATGGCATCCGTTCAGAATCTATGTTTGCATAGTGTAGGTTAATATATTGATGTATGGGTGAATGTATAGTTGTTAGAGACCAACCCAGGAAGTTGGTAATTTTATGAATATTTTATTCAGGGGCCGGATTCTGGAGTACCGGGACTCCGTTTTAAGTGTGCGGGGCATGTTTTCTACTAAGTATCATGTCCCGATACTTCATTAAAGACTTATTTCTATGATATTTCACATTTTGGAATTGGTACGTGAATTCTGGGTCATTTTGCCAAAATTCACTTTGGATGGCAAAATGGTCATTTTGGAAAAATTGGACAAAATTAGAAATATGTTGGACACATAATTTCTCCAATTTTGAGGAGAAATAAGGATGAAGTATTTGGTTATGATATAATTATATTATGAAATGAAGTAAGTAAGGGAAGTATAAAATAAATGGTTAGTGGATGACACTTGTCACAAAAATGTGGTATGTTGGAAAGTTAATGGAATTAATATTTTAATGTGAAGGGAATATGTTTGTGGTAGGAATTAAAGAAGGAGTTAAAAGGTGGAAATTGATTTATGATATGGTTCTTTAAATGGGATTAATGAATGAGGTAGTAAGTTAATTATTTGGAAAATAATTAAAAGGATAAATAGGTGAATAGTTGGAAAGGAGGAGAGAGAAAACATTTCCTCTCTTCCTCCTTCCATGGCCGGCGACTTCAACATTCATGAGAAAGGATGGCTTCACCAAATTTCTTCCATTTTTCAAAAGGAGAAGCTTGTTTCATGACTAAATCTTTGAGGTAAGAAGATTTCCTCTAAGTATTCTTCATTTCAAGCTATCTTTTGAAGTATTTGGTGAGCTAGGGCTTGGAACCCAATTTTGAATATTGAAGATTAACATCAATTTTCGATGTCAAAGTGTTGTATGGATGATTACCGACACTTTTTTTTCTTGGAGCTTCACCCTTTCTTCATTCTATGTTGGAATTGAAATTGTCAAGAATGAATGATTTGGGGATTTTTATGATTTCTTGATTAATGAAGAAATGAGATGAAATTTTGATGTTAAAGTGTTTATTTGTATTGGATTAGGGGTAGTTTTGGCCTCCTAAAGTGTTTTTAAAAGTTGGAAGAAAATTCTCATGGATTATTTTCTAATGTATGGCCGAATTTGAGGTAGAAAAAGAATGTTGGTATTCTTTGTTGGAATTATGGATTAGTGAAGTTTTGAACACCTAGAATGTTGGTTAAAAGTTTGAAGGGAAACTTTCTTTGATAATTTTCCATGTTATGGCCGCGTTTATGAGTTGTGGATTAAAGTTGGTATTTTTTGCTAAATGTCGCATTAGAGTTGGAAATGAGTTGGATTTGAACTTTTGAATTTGTATGTGGATTCTTGGTAGTATTTTGCTCGGTTGGCCTTCTTGTTCATGTTTTGGCCGGAATGACAAAGCTTGATGTTAAAGTTTCTTTTGTAATGGATATTGATTAGTGGGTTAAGGATTCTATTGCTTATTGTTATGCAGTTATTTAACAACATTTTTTGTATTCACGCTATGCGGGATGCAGCCGGAGTGCTGCCAAATTTTTGGATCGATGTGGTTACCTCGGGAAAGTACATAAATTATTTAATTGGCCGGGTAAGGGTTCAACTTTCTTTATATGCATTATGGGGTTCTGATATGCATATCGGGTTAGTTGAGGCTAGTCTCGGGTCGATGGTGGGGCCTGTTGACTCCCAAGGCTAGTTAAACAGTAAGTATAATGGTATACAGGTTTCACGTTCGGGAGAACCAACCAGGGAGTTTATGAGATCCAATCTTATGATTGTGAGGGAGAACCAACCAGATGGTTGATGATAAGTTTGACGGCATGACAGTTTATATGTTTCACAGACCGTACGTCCCTCACTGGTACCATGCATTTTGACTCCGTGTGTGATGCTTAGAGCTGTTAGGGGCTGTCGTATTTGTGGCCTCATGTTAAGCTTAGAGCCGCTGGGGATTGGGGTATCTATTTCCGTCCGATGGGATGAGTGGTTATGTGCATGTTGCATATCATACCATTTTGCATATCATTATCCATGCTTTATTTAGGTTGTATATAAATGTTAGAATATGGCATACTAACCTTTTTATGAAGGTTGGCTCTTTAAACCATTACCCTTACCTAAGCCCTTACTGAGTTCCTCTCGAGGACTCACCTCCTTATGATTAATATTTTTCAAGAGCTTTTGGTGCACGACCCGCGGAGTAGCTTTGCCTAGTCATTCTATGATTTGGGGACAAGAGGTACATATAGCTCATAGATGTGTTTTTATGATTCTGTAGCGGGGGTGACCTCGATTGAGCTGGTTATGTGTGTTTGGTTATATGGATATTTCTGGATGAGCACTAGTGAAATGACTAACGGTTAACTCTCCTTTATTTGTGTTAGCAGCAGCAGTAGTGACCTGGAGGTGGTTAGGTCCGTCAGGCTCTGTAGGTGTAGATGCATATGCACGTGTGGCATTAATCATTTTCTGAGATTTGTGTGTTTAATCAGTCGCTTGCATGATTTTGAAATATTGGTTATTGTATTGAAGAATTTGCTAATGTCTATGTTTCCTTGATGCTTAGTATGCTGAGAATAAGTATGGATATTTTATTTTACTCAGGGAGTGCTTGCCTAGTGTAGTAGGGGAAAGGCTCATTTCTGCTGCATCTGGTGTTGAGCGGAGCTTAACTTTATGTTGTATTATTCTGTGATGCTTGTATGTATGTTTGCGATCGTTTCTAAGTGCACGTTTTTGGCATAATAGGAATGCCCTAAACTAGCAATGCGTTAAGTATAAGAGAAAGATGTATGGAACTGGGTCGTGGGTTCATCAAACCAAAGTGGCCATCGTTTTGATATCATCGCCCCCTCCCCGCACCGCTACTGCACGCTTCCACCACTGCACCGACTGGGAGGGGTGGTGACAACTTGGTATAAGAGCAGGTTGGAATTAGCTATTTGAAAGTACAAGAATGGACTTCAGAAGGATGTGTATTTGGTCTTCAGAAGGATGTGTATTTGGACTTCATAGGGGTGTGTTTGGACGGGCAACCCCTATTTCACTGAACGGTTTCGGGATAGTTCAAGAGGAGCCTGATCAACTTCTTTTGTGAACTACCTGGGAATAGGAAGTGAGGCTTAAGCCGCCAGTATAAGTATGCTAAGTCTAATTAAGTTTTAAGATTTTCTACTATGATTTTGGATTGCAGAGGACTTGATCATCGAGGACATGGACATCTGGATCTGAATCTGACATCATACAAGCTGGGTAATCTCAGGAAGGGGTTTTCTGTTATGATTTCATTTTATTTGTGTTTTTTCAGTCATGATCTGATTCTGCACTTCTTCTTAAGTTATCTGCATTCATGCATTGCATTAAACTACAGAGCCTTTAGAAATACTGCTGCTTGCTTTTGGTTAGGTAGTTAACCATTTATGTAGTTCTATTTCTTCTGATGTGAAATTTTAGGTTATGGGAAATACCCGCTAGCAGAGAGATTTGGTATCGGAGGGTAGGGGTAGAGGCCCCACTCCACATGAAAGTATGTGAAAGGTAAAATGGAACCCGAGGTAACAATTATGATGACCACAATAATAAAGGGATCACAAGTGGATCTGTGGTCAATTTGTAAGTATTATGCCTTGCTGTCTCTTTAGAACTCTCCAAGTCGGGAAGAATGTTAGTTATGAGAGGACTATAGCCCTTTTTTTGGGTTCTGAATTTCAGGATAAATTCAATTCTGCAACTGTAAGTTCTGACTTTCAGGTTAAAGTCAATTCTAAAAATACAAGTATTGAAGGTGGTAGTTATCATCTTTAGTATTTGTGTTAGATTAAGGTTAGGATAGATAAAGAAATCAATGGGTAATGGAAATGTTAGAGTTGTTTCCGAAGGAGAATAAGTGCAAAAATCATTAGGATGAACGACCACAACAATAGGTGGTCCTAAGTAAGACAAGATGTACAGAGGATCTGTGGATTATGTCTCCAGCGAGTAAGAACCCAGACACTTATATGTTAGGAATACGAGTGGAAATTGTTGAATCCCAAACCATACAATTTAGAATTAGAGACAATGAGCGGTATATGGGTGCTAGGAATTCTCACAATTAGAATGAAGATATCTGATCAATGAGACCAAGTTGCCTTAGAAGTTTTTGTACCTTCCCTTCTGAAGTTCAATGATGCAGGTAGAGTCATAACATCTGGTCCTTGGGTACTATGTCAGGGATGTCACCTAGGATCTCTGTTGTGCACTATTCAATGCCATCGTACGATGGTTCCAAAAAGATACAGAACTACTGAGAAGAAGATGCCAGTCAGATCCAGTACATTCTGAAACAACTCAACAACACGAAGAACAAGTACATGGATATGAAGACGCAGGAGCCATACACAAGAACGACACGCATAAATCGACAAAATAATCCATAGAGGAGCGTTCGCATTCTATATCAACTTCAGGATAGCAGACTAATTATAAGACTATGACAAAGATTAGTGGACCTTTCAAGATTAGTTCGGTTAGTGTTAGCAAGTACCAGTTAGTTCCAGGACTCGGTACTGTCTGTGGTTGCCGGGTTGAAATACTGGTAGCTGACTCGGGGTAAAACGAGATGCACCCTAAGGGATCGGACACCACTGAGAGGCTCATGGATGGTCTTCTAAACTACCTCTCCCGCCAAACAATAGAAGACGATGGTTCGAGTATGCCTGGTTAGTTAGAGAGTTAGTCAGTAGAAGGTACATCCTGATGGTGTTCTGCTATTAGGTCATTTTTTTAGTTCTCTGCAGATTTTGTGGCACAATAATTGTCATTTGTTCCCACTTTCATCCGGAAGGTTGGAGTTCATGTATGCAAGTCTTGGCGCTATGGCCTTGCGCCAAGATGGTGCCAAGGTTGCGCCAATTTTTTTCAGAATGGTCCATATTGGTTCTACTCCAGATTTAGCACCAGGATGGTGCCAAGGTTATGCCAAAACAGGGTTGGCACCAACATGGCACCATTGCTGCGCCAAAGATGTCCTGTTGGTTCTGCCCCAAGGGTTGGCGTCAAGTTGGAACCAAGATGATGACATTGTTACGCCAAAAATGGCCAGAAATGTTATTTCTTTCAGTTCTTGCTCCAACATAGAACCATGGTGGCGCCAAGCTTGTGCCAAGGCGAAAATATGACTTGTAACATCACAGTAGCAGGGTACTTGTATCATGAAGCTTGCTCAGATGATATCTTGAGCTTTCATGCTGCATTCGTCTTAGGGTGGGTAGTAAGATTAAGTTTGCATTAGCTTTTTGGAGTTTGTTTTGTGAACGTTCCGCCCCAATAATTCATTCTGCATCAGTGCCGTCTTGTGGTATATCGACAAGGTGTTTTTATTATGTCTGATATCTGAGGCCGTTTTTGCAATGGCATGTTGTTCTGTTGGTTGACCCCTTGGTTTTAACCTTAGGATGTTTTGAAGGTGTGCATTAATCTAGGTCAAAAAGGAGCAATCTTCTGATGTCAGTAGTTTTTCAAAGGTTGACATCACATGTGTCAGTGATGTTTAAGCGGTTGTGATTGCTGCATTAGATGTATTGTCAAAGAAGGCAATTCTGTAGTGCATTTAAGATATGAAATATTTTAGGTTGGTGACTTTTTGCATGTACAAGTTAGAATCAGAGATCGTTAAGGCAACCCGATGTTGCTGATATTGGCTAGTGCATATAAAACCTTTCGAGATGAGCTCGGTATGTTCGTTTTTCTGACACTCCGAAACTTGTATATATGATTTTCATCCGGTGAAACGTATATGTTTTCATCCAGTGGGATGTCTGCATTGGAATATCGTTATACATGTGGTATTTTGTTATATGAATTGTTAGTACATGGTACATATGGTCTTGGGAGATCGGATGGGAGTTCGACTCCATTCTGTGTGGCCGTGGTCTACACCGTATTACATGGTTTGGGAGTGCCTCTCGGAGGCATCTGCGGTACGTAGTCACTTTGTGATCCTATTCAGGTTGACCATGATTTGAGACTTGGTTACCTGATATCCGTTCTGCACTACACCGCCTAGATGTTCTAATATGTATTACACCATTCAGGCGTGCCGTTTTGTGACACACTGTAGGGTGAGAAGGTTGAACCCAGGTGTTCAGGTGTTTAGGTGTATTCAGTTCCACATTATATTAATCGGTTGTCCAAACTAAAGTTTGGGTTTAGAATCCGTTAGAGGTATGAGCCGGTTTGGTACAAGTATGGTTTCATGGGTATGTCTAAGGTATCCGGCATATTCTACAATGATAAGTTTGCGGAGAACTTCTAAGACTTAGTTTTGGCTACCCGAAAGTAGTTAGCCAGTAGCACCGAAGCTCGTCGCAATGAGGTATCGGTGGCTCTTCTGTGTTGAGAATTAGTCCGGGGTTTCTACTAATGGTCAGTTCCCCACATAAGTATTCAGGAATTGTCATGTTCTGCTTAAGTTGCAATTTAAGCCTAGGTTAGGATGTTCAGAGA
>JBBYHH010338824.1:1710-12208 GCA_038382905.1 Daphne laureola | reverse complement strand
ATGTTTTGTGGAGATTTAACATGAGCGATGCATAGTCTGTCAGCGCACCTTTGGTTAGTCACTTTTTTCTCTCCAATGAGCATTATCCTCGCAGGAAGGAAGAGAAATTTATGACTAAGGTTTCTTATGCCTCGGCCATTGGAATTTTGATGTATGCAATGGTTTGTACAAAACCAGACATTGACTATATAGTGGGAGTTGTTAGTAGATTTGTGTCAAATCCAGGAAAGACTCATTGGGAAGAAGTGAACTGGAACTTTAATATCTACGAGGTGCCAACGAGAAGTGTTTGTACTTTTCTAAAGTAGAGTTAAAAGTACAAGGCTATGCAGATGCAATTTTTGCAGGAGAAGTTAATCACTAAAGAAGCACTACTGGTTATGTAAGTACCGTGGGTACTACAACTTTTTGATGGATGTCATAGATTCAAAAGATCTCTACATTATCTACTATAAAACTACAAAAGATGAGTATATGGTAGTAACAGAAGGAAGTAAAGAAATGATTTTCCCTCAAAGGTTATTATCTAACCTTGGAATTCTAGAAGAAGAAGAATGTTTTGTTTAGTGATAACTAGAATGTTATACATCTCGCAAAGAATACAACATTTCACTCTAGAATGAAGCATATTGGACTTCGTTATCATTTCATTAGATCTTTATTAGAAGATAATATTAATACCAGAGAAAATACAAGGCAGTAAGAATCTAATAAACATGGTAACAAAGATGGTGACTATCAACAAACTAAAGTTTTGTTCAACTTCTGTTGACTTGCATGAGTAACAATACCAAACAGCTTTACTCCTAGATCAAAGTGTGAAGATGGATTAAAATCAATCTTCAAGTGGAAGATTGTTAAAGAAAACTCATTTATCCTTTTTGGCTAAATTAAAAGGAATGAATACCATCCTTTGATATTTTAGGATGCCTAAGTTAGAGGAATGTGCAAATCCATTGGATGAATTTCACCACTGATTTGATCATTTTCTAAAGCCTATATGAAGTTGTTTATTGTCATTCACAATACATCCCAAAAAGAAAAAGAAAAGTTTTTTTAAAAACTTGTAGAGAGAAAAAGGTCTTCAAAGAATGTTGTGAAAACAATCTTGGTGTAATTGGGGTGTGGGTTATGAGTTAAGTGTTATACACACTGTGTATACTTTTATCTATCTACTAAAAGTTTCACAACATAATTTCTCTATTATTTCTCATTCTCACAAATTTGGATCATAAGAAAATTTGTGTAACTTTCCCATCAACAATGGCATGAAAGAAAATGAACGGAGCTGAGAGAAATTAAAATGGATGATATTTTTGTAACTAAATTGAATATAAGAGAGGATAGTGCATTTTAAAGGTGGAGAATTCTATCCCGTGCAAAAAAAAATTGAGAGGAATCAGTCTATTATTACTTTCAATAAAAATAATACAAGGAGAGTTTAGAGAACCATAAAAGTTAAACAACTTAAACAATAAATAGCACCCAGAAACCATAAAAGTTGAACAACCTAAACAATAAATAACACCTACAGATGATAGTAGAAGGCAAAACCAAACTAGAAACTAGACAAAAAACTAATAATCTAGAAAGAAATCCAGAAGTTAATGCTAGCATCAACTCCATCAGATGACGTAGCAACTCCCAAGAAAGGCTATAAAAAAGTCAGGCAAAATCACATATAGCCATAGTAAAGTAATATCCATCTTCAATCTCAACCAAGGAACACCATACTAACTCCCATAAAGTCAAATGCCAACTTACTATGAACGTGTCAATAGAAGGTGATCTGTCAACCTTAATAGAAAAAGATGCACAACATAAACCAAAAAAAATCCACCAAATGACTGAAAAAGAACACACAGGCATAAATAGAAAAAACCTAGCATGAGACCAGTAGGAGAAAAGAGGAGACAAGGCTGGCCCCACACCCAAACTACTCCATAACCAAAGCCTCATGGCACTGAGTGAGGCAGAAAATCCCCTTGACCTACCAGACTATGTGTAATAGCCTCAACCACAGTCTCTGAAATCCATGGCTTCTTCTTGGCTTGTTCTACCCCCAAAGCTGCCACTTTGCCACGACCCCTTCTTGGCCTCTTAATGGCACCAGGAAGAGGGATCCAGTTGTGAGAGACTGCCCCACAATGACTTTCATTAGAGCCAATTGATTTCCAACCAGTCTGTTGTAACCGAAGCTGGCACTATCACCACCGCGATAAGGCCTGCCTCAGCTGGAGCTTTGTCCATAGCTTGCCCACCAACTCCTGCGACCTCACCAGCCACTGCAAGGGCTACCACAACCATTAAGGAGGGTTGTTGGGCCGCAGAACCATCAATCCTACACTCACTAACCACAGAAACACGCACCTCTCTCCTACGGGATCCCGAACGATGCATCCATTCCATGAATTGATTACCAGTAGACAAGTCATCCAATAGAACTAGACACTCTTTGTCAATATGAGTATGTCGCCCACACCTGAAGCAAAAATTAGTTAGCCCTTCATACTAGAGTAAAAACCATCTTGTCATTCCCTCTACAACCTCCTTCAACAATAGGATGTAGTGGTTTGGTAACATCAACTGAAACCCTAACCCGTAGGGATGATCCATCCATAACACTCATTGGGCCACACAGACACCCTAATTGTTGTGACTCGAACTACAGTCCGTGCCACAACTGAAGTGATTTAGAAGATATAGGACTAAGTTGTAATAAATGAAAAACTGAGATAATATTTTAGAAAGATTAAAGAATTTACAGCTAAGATCGGGAGAAAAGAACTGATAAAACTGGAGTAACTTTACTGAGAAGAATTTGTAACTGGTGACTAATTTGTAAAGATTAGAAGTAAAAAGTTAGTGTAGTGACTGAATTGATTAAATTGACAAGATTGAGTTCTTTTGAACAACTAATAAAAGATTAAGGACTGAGTAAATTATATATATATATATATATATATATTAGTTAAAAGAGGGGAAAGGGGATCAGATCAAAAATTCAATCCTGATCTTTCTTCTTACTTCATCTCTGGGGTTCATCTCGGGACGACCAAGGAACGAGCAGCGTAGAACAGTGACCAGCCATTGACATCAGTGTGTTTCCGGCGTCGCAGCAGCGAGAAATAGGTTGGGGAGGTCGACCGACACTATAGCTCGACGAGAAGAGAAAGGCATATGATGAACTGACAGAGAGACAGGGGGATGCCCAATCTCCAATCGCCGGCCTTGGAGAGCTTCCGGTGAGGCGACGAAGCAGTTGGTGATGGGGAAGGACTGCTGCTACTTCAGGTTATGAGGGCTAGAGGCAGGAGCGTCGGGATGGCCGGTTACACGTGAGATCGCCAGTGGAGCTGCGGCAAAGGGCGGGCTAGAGAAGACTTGTCGGGCTACTGATACGATGGAAAGAGACGGAGGTGCTGATGACTCAGGCTGGCGGACTCATCGTGAGACAGGGCAGGGGCGGATCTATGTGAGCTGACTCACCGACTGAGCAGAAGGTGGACGCGATGACCAGTGACTGGGACATTTCACCGGTGAGGGGAACACGGTGGCTCGAACTGGGCATGACGGTGGAGGGCTAACCCTTCTCTTGTCTTCTTTCTCCTCGCATCAGAAAAACAATTGGTTCAACGAAGAAACAGAGGGACGAGCGATGCGAGGGTGGATCGACATCGACCAAGTGGGTCTCTAGTGGTTCGATTGAGTAAGGCTGCAGGTAATCACCTCTCTGCTCCGTCCTGGTAGCATTGACCAGAAGGAGGAAAGAAAGGGGATGATTCAATTGCTGAGAATGAACTATTCTTACCTAATTGTGATTTATTCAGCCGTTAGGTGTAGTAGTTCATGTAATTGGCAAGATTTATTGATAATCACGGATTTTGTTGAGTGAATTAAAGATGACTGAAAACTGCTCCTTATAATTGAAGATTTCCTACTTCTAAATTGCGGTGATTTATCAGATTATGATAGAGAAATAAATGAGTAAATAGAATATGTAGTCTGGGGTTAAATTACTGGGTGAAGTAAAGACTAGAGAAGATGGCACCATGGACCAAGTCATTTATGTTGATATGGGCTGGATTTACATGATGATGTCTGACTCCTGAGTAAAAGTATGGAAATTCCAATGAAGAGTTGGAGTAAAATATTGTTTAACTGCTTTAATATTAATGATTGGGCTCTAATAAGGACTAAAATTGAGTAATATAATTATGAAACTCAAATGATATCATCGATATCAATAATAGGGGAAATACTTGGTAATATGTCCCGAGACATTATTATTGAGAAACATGCTGAAGTTGCACACTTAATGACTAAGAATATTTCTGGGTAATAAACACGAGATTCACGATTGTAAAATATGAGAGTTTAGACGGCTAACACTGGAAAACTAAACACTGGACTGGAACCTGACTGAGAGCTGAAGTTATAACACGAGACATCTCCAAAAGGTGAAACTAAGAACTGGGAGTATGCTAACTTGCTAAGTCAGGGTCAACCCTTCTTCCTGGCTGGGGCCGCCACCTCCCTCTAAGTCCCTTGAACTCTTCTCTCTTTCTATTCTTTCTTTGCAAGTTACTTGTAAATCATATTGTTACTTGTCGAGACACATACTTATGTCCCTCATATAAAATTTGCAAGGAACCTGACTATGATAATGAACTGGAGAGAAGGTCGGGAAGGACGCTTGCAGCTGAGGGACTGCAACAAAAGAAGACTTGGAGGACCTCGACACTATTTAGTTGTATTTCTTTATTTCTTTCCTTCTTTCTTACTTTGCAGGCAAACACACTCTGAACCTCGGGATGTGTCTGGATCTTCTTAGTTTTTTTGTGAACTTTGTTTTTTAAACCTTTTAAGTGGTTTTACGAAAGATCTTGAGAATTGTGAAACGTTGTTCACTGGAGTTCTTCCTCTGCTTTAGCAAGCAGTTAGAACCGCGGGTTCACAACAATATATATTGAATTTCACCTCATTTATGAGATGTTAATATTGCATTTCAAATTTTCTGTGCAGCAAGTGCTTTTGCTTAGATCAATAGCTGTGGGTTATGGTTTTATCCTCTTTCCATTTTTCATCTTGCTTTTGTTTACGTCATCTTCTAACTTTTTTTATATGCATCTTGCTTTTCTGAAACTTTTGCAGCGCAAGCGAGTCATGTGAACTTCAAGCTCATAAAGGTGACCGAATAAAAGCACACTATCCCGTTAGTTTAGATTATAACAAAACACTAATTTTGTGAAATTAAAAGCAATAGTGCGGTTGCATTTTGTTTATCATGACCTATTTATGCACCATACTTGTGCTGCTTCACTCCTTCTTTTGCTCTGTATCTATTGTCAACAAGAAAGTAACTGACAGGAAATTTTGTGAACTTCTAAAATCGGTTGTTTCTCTTACAAAAGAAGGTTTTGGCCAAAAAAAGTATAGTTTGAGTTCCATGCTTCCCAATTCTGTCCTACTGGTGTTGCTCAATCGCTCTCTTAACTGATAAGCCGTTTAGAGTCTATGCTGTCGTCTTCAAATCAAATGGGGCTTCTGCAGCAGTGTGTATGGTCGGCCATGAAGCCGGACGGTCATTTGGAGTGGGTATAGAGATGGGAGGGTGAGGTGCTGGTGGATGGACTACGGCTTTGATGGGTTCAAGGAAAGCTTCTCCTAGTAGGCATATCGCGGCCCTGTATTTTCTATTGGCATTACATCATATGGTCAGTCCCGTTTCCCTGAGCTGGATTTATTGTTTGTTCGATGTATTGTAGGGGATTTGTGGTCAGGTTCTAAGGGTGGAGTTATGAAGATTTGGCCTTGGGAAGCTATTGAGAAAGCCCTCACTCTCACTGTAGACAAAAGGCTCATATGGTTGCTATGATAGTGGAGAAATCGTTTGTTGACCAGAGGAGCCAAGCTGCTATCCATGGGTTCAGCGCTATATTGACATTATGATTCTAATGAGTAATTAAAATTTAGGACCAACTCTAATTAATAAAATTAGGACTAAATTGGACAAACCCAAGTATAAAGAAATAGTGTGAATAAGTCATCAAACTTAAAGGACCAATTCTTTTTCCTTTGTTATGATCACTAGAATCTTACTATGTGCTTACATATGCTTAATAGAAACACGGTTTAGTCTCATGCATCGTTTTAGTACTTGTTGAGACCCTTGTAATTTTATTTTCTTCTCTTTTTTCAACATGTTTTCAAGTATCATTCAATAAATTTTCGGACAGAGTTACAATGCGCAATTATCTAATGAATATGTAAGTGCTTAAAAGGTGCAATTGTTTTGCAAGCGTGTAATTGTTTTTCCTTATTTTTGAAGAAAATGCACATCTTTTTATTTGGTAATCGAAAATTATAAATAATTAGTCCAATGAAAAGAAAAAAAAGACAGACAAATACTCATCTGTCACATATTTTGATGTTTTTTTAGTCAATTTAATCTTCAACATGTTTTTTAATTGTTTATTTGAAAATGATCATTACATTCCTATTAGAGATCATGAATTACGAGGACATAAAATTCATACTAGAGGATAATAACATTTTTATCACAGGATCATGAATTACAAGAATCATGAAATTCTTATTATGGGACCATACAACTTATACTACGAGATCATGAAATTTATACTACGAGATCACGAATTATAACATTTTATTTACACATTTTTTTTTTTATAGATATTTACACATGTTAAATGCTTAATAAATTTATATTAAAAGTAGAGGTCCCCGTGACAAAGACGAGTATTTAAACTAGTTATATCTTATTACAGGATACTCTAATTGACATGGTTAGAAAAAAAAATTGAATACTGAATTCTAAGAGAGACACATCAGTGCCACATGAGCATGACTCAGTTTTTTTTTTAATGACATGGCCAACTTTACATTTACATGGTAAGTTTTGATGAGTATTAATTCATACTATTAAATTACCATAAATCGCAGTAATTATAATCAATCAAAAATCGGTGAATGCCTTACATAATCGACTAATACACCCGATTAATCACAATTAATTCTTTAATTTGTTTTCTGCCCTCCATCCGTTTCTTTCATAATGTTTTTTTCCCTTTCTTGCATCTATTTTCTTTCTTCTTGCTCTGAACTTTAGACTGCAACCGATCCATCATCTCACTAGAAACGTTCTGGGATCTTTAGGTTCAAACTAACTTCAGTATCGACAGCGGAGTCGTCCTCACTAGATTTGCAGTATCAGGGCGGACTCGACGCGAGGCGGCATGCCTCGATGGTGCGTGGTGAAAAATTGATGGATAATGGGGACTCGATGGAAGGCGAACCGACACCGGATGAGGATCGGCGACGGGCGGCAACAACCTAGACTGAACGGTGCATCTGTCAATATCAAGGTGATGGCTTTTATCATATGTAATCGAATAACAGAATTTGCTACAGCACTGGGCATCCAATATCCAGAAGAAGATGAAGTGAGCAGAACGATTCGGGATGCCCGTACAATTGTCTGAGAAAGAGAAGTGAATTTTCTGCGTTGAAAGATATTTTTTTTAGTGCTTGATTTTGGTTTAGTCTACAATTTGTGGTCAGATGTGATTATTTCTAACCCAATTGATTTGGCTTCAGACCATCCAGATCATGAGCTCTAGAAGCAACTCATGCGACTTGTATCACTCCTAAGCCACCATTGTTGAATCAACATAACAGAGGTCAGCCGGTCATTTATCTCCTCTCATTTAATTTCCAATCAACACAAGTTGGTTCTTGCAACGCTTCAAGGTCAATGTGTTTTTGTTTGTATTTATATAGCCTTACTTATTCTAGTACTTATTTCTCATATTACTTTCATAGAATGATATGTTGAAGTTGCAGAAGTCCTCTTCCCTTCACAAAGTCCATATTTGGCCTTGGTGGTGATGACCAATAAAGATATTGCTTCTTGGTCCTTCTTTTAAAATTAAGGCAACCTTCTCGATCTTTTTTAGTGAGGCAATGATCGAGTTGTAGATTTTTTTACTTTTGGTTTTGCACTCTTTTGTTTAATTTGAAATATCTGTAAAAGCTGTTATGTAAGTATTTTATATCTAATTCTTGTACATCATTGTTTTCTGCTTTTTCTCTTGGTGGGCTTACTTTTGCTACTTTATCATTTGTTTGTGAGATCTCCATATTCCTTTATGTTGGCATGGTGTTGTTCTTATTTTTGCATCAAGTGGATCCTGTTTTTGTATTTTCCCTCTGGATAGTGAAGCTGAAATTTGCTAGTTGCAGGAATTCAAAATACTTAACACATTCTTGACTGAATTTAAAAAATACAAGAAATAATATGGAAATTTTTTTGTCATTTCGAGTAGGAAAAGAACGGAGTAGAATGGAGCGATATTACTCATTATGCTTGCACGTTTGATTGGAAATGACGGATTGAATTTTTTTTTGTTTCTGACTTGAAGATACTGAGTGCACTTTGTGGGAGAAATATATTTTAGATTAGCTCATTCTTTAAGGGAAGGGTTTGATTATTTGAGTGAAGTTACTTGGCATGCTAGGTTGTTCTTTTCATATATTTATAGTATCCATCCACTTTATAATTGTTACTCTATTTGACATTGTTGGTTTGACCAGTAGGGAAAATTCAATTTGGTTGGACAAAAGGATATCACGGAGATAGAGTTGTTGACTCAAACAAGAGATGAAGCAGAACAATTCACAGCTGAGGTTCACAATTTTATGTGGTATAGAAGTCTCTTTGTTACATTGTCTGCCACTTTCTTTGCCATTTTAGAGGAGAAAAAAGTGAGCTATAAATATGATAGTGCTTGCTATTTTTTACACTTTAGGAAGTAGCTAGGTCTGTCATGGAATATCTTGATAGCATCAATATCATTGTGCTTTCTTTAGCAAATTGGCCTGAGGTACACTCTTTGAATCTGTATCTTTTATGATTCATCCTTGCATGTTCTGATCAAGCTCTTGCCTTTAAATTGGTGATGAAATCACTTTTTGAAACATCCAAGAACGGGTACATGGAAGCAATGTCTTTTGGTGAATTTATGGAGTAACGAGTTGCTTGTGGTTTTTGGTGCATTTGAGATAAATGCTCTCCAAGTTTTGTTTTTGTGTAGATTTTGATATCTTCTCTTAGGTTAGCTATTGTCTACTATGATGATTTACTTAGGTTTGATTTGTTTTCTTTCTAAAATGGTGCTAAATAATGGTTGAGATTGTTACGACGTACCCAAAAAATTATGCTATCTAAGATATGGAGAAGGTTGTATCAAGAGCTATGTCCAAATGGAAATAAGCATACAGGCTGATGAAGGAGCTTAAGCTTAAGCCTCAGCTCCTCTCATTCAGAATGTGGCTTTGACCTTCTGGATCAATGATGATTTATTCCCACAAATTTACTACATGTTTGGTAAGTGAATATATAGTACATGTCAATTGCATCATGGCTACTTAGAGATGACCAGACATACTTTTGAATTAAGGTATGCAAATGAGCACACTATTTTTATTATATATAGTAATACAATGCCTTTTGTACAATGCCTTTTGTACAAAGCCTTTTTCGCTTGTAATTTTTTTTCGAGACTCTCACGTCTCCTGTGTTACTGAAAATTGCTTTCATCCAATGTTACAAATATATCTCTAGGGCATTTACATTTGCCATGGGATGAAGCTGGATGTTTGTGGCATGGCCTTGTGGGCGCAATCTATTTAACTATGTTGCACCATCTGAACTGTCGGACATATTTGGAAGTATTGATCTTTTGGAAATATTACAGAGCTTACCTTCAATTGCAAAGATTAACAAATGGTGGATAGAAGAAGATATTGACGTTTATTGCTTTTAGGTCACCAACAAAATACAAGTGGAACAAGTACTGTATGGTGGATTTGGAGAGCTCGGATCGGAATAGGCTTTTGATACAAAACAAAATGTGGTGTCTGCTGGATGTAGTGAGTGAAGTTCAGAATAGCGCATCTCTAGTTATCTAGTAGTAGTAAAAATAATTAATTTTTACTCTTGACAAACTCTTGATAAATTGAAATCTGACTTTGTAGTAGCTGAATTGTTAATAAGCATTAGTTCCATTAATTTGACTTTGACATTAAAAGAATATTACAAAAAAAAATTTTATCATGGTTTTGTTATGTGGTTAAACGTTGATGTGGATGTTTAGTTAATATAGTTTTAGAAATTTGTTAATTCCTTGATAATTTTTTTAAAAAAAAAAAAACAGTTCTCCCCATAACGAAGACGGATATTTAAACTAATTATATATAT
This sequence comes from Daphne laureola, assembly GCA_038382905.1. Classification (NCBI taxonomy): domain Eukaryota; kingdom Viridiplantae; phylum Streptophyta; class Magnoliopsida; order Malvales; family Thymelaeaceae; genus Daphne; species Daphne laureola. The sequence continues at coordinate 1,929 of JBBYHH010338824.1, read as the reverse complement.
ACAGACATGTCAACGTTATGAACAGGGACGATTTTGTTGTTTTCTGTGAAAAAACAAAAAACAAAATTCGTTTTATTTTGTTTTTTTTTTTTTTTTTTTGTTTTTTTCGTTTCTTTTATTTCTTTTCTTTTGTTATTTACTAATACTTAGTCTCATCACCCTTAAGTCTCTTTAATACGAATCCCAGGAAGTGGTGTAGTCACGGATGACCGGCTTAAA